>JAHPZR010026838.1:0-22984 GCA_019787425.1 Platygyra sinensis
GACATTCTGCAGCTCCTGAAAGTCCTCTACAGCGTGTCCACCAGTTCTGCGTACGACTTTGGAGATGGTAAGTTTTTAAACTAGGGAGGGAGAAATAACAGGTTGGATGACAAGGGTCTTTCTTCCAACACCCGTCGTCATGGGAATCCCTCTTCCCCGCCCTCTTTACCCCCGCCTTCCGCAGATTTTCTTTCCTCTATACTCTTGGCGTTCGGCTTCTTTGCTCCTCTCCATCTACTTGGCTTGTACACAAACTGTTGAGTGTTCCACCTTTTCAGTAATTTTGGAGAAAAACTCGTTATAAATTTGAAGAACTCGATTTTATGTTTTAGATTACAAAGTTTTTTTGAAACTGACGTTGGCTTTGAACGTTGTTTCACTCGTTTTATTTGGATCCTGTCCGGTGCTATATTTCCTTTCAAAGTTGGTATGCTAGAAAATGGGTGAAGTTTCAGTAAGGTCTTTCTTTGTGTTCCTTTATTAACCCTTGAGGAAAAGAAAACATTGATTTTTTTCCTTTTCCTTATTTAGGTAATGAGAAGTACGGATTCATCGTAAGCAATGAAGATTTTACAAGTAAAAAACTCACGACCAAACTAATGCAACAGATTCAGGTAAGAAACAGGTTATATTCAGCACTGGACCATCAAAAAGACCTTTTTCAGAAAGACTTACCCGCTATACTTTATATACTTTCACTGTTCAATATGTGTACTTCTTTGTTGAGGTATTCCATTTATTCCTTTAATTATTTCCCCTGGTAATCTCCTCATCTATTGTTGTTGCGCATTTTGAAATTATGTTAGGGGCTTTGTTTCGCTGTCACAGCGGAGAGACAGCCTTGTACCTATTCTTCTATCCTAGTTTGCAACAGACATAGAAGACGGGTTTTCTTTTGAAATCGAGTTCCTCCAAAGCTAGATAAAACGGAGAAAGACGATAACAAGTAAACGACAAAAGTGCATATAAAAAGCGATTTACAAGTATTTTGCATCTCGTCTTTCCCCCTCCATGGGTCCTTGTGCTTTGTGTTCGTAACCAGTCTTTCCCGCTCACTTTTTGACTGCATGTCATCTTGCTTTTTTTGTATTAACCATTAGTACTGTCCAGTATTGCGTTACCAGTCTCTCCCGCTAACTTTTGATTGCATGTCATCTTGTTTGTTTTGCAGGACCCATTAGTGCTGTTCAGTAATGCGTTGCCAGTCTCTCCCGCTCATTTTTAACCTCGTGTCATCTTGCTTGTTTTGTAGGATCCATTAGTGCTGTCCAGTAATGCGTTACCAGAATGGAGTGGAATATTAACCAGCACGTTTCCATTCTTATTTCCTTTTGAAACAAGACAGCTTTATTTTTCATGCACGGCTTTTGGAAGCTCACGGTAAGAAAGACACGATAGCTGCGGTACCTCCTGGCAGTTGCGCGCTTGTTTTTGTGTCATGAAAGTTCCGTTCTATGCCTTAGTTTCCATTACATAGTGCAGAGCGGTAGCATTTTGTAATATCCGCTTGAAAATGTTTGGAAAGTACCCTGTCTGTGTAGAACAGAACAGGTCTAATGGAAACGCTTTTTATCTTAAGAATTTTCTCGCGACTTTCAAAAGTAATTGTGAAACGTCCCACTCTTTGCCCTGGATGCAAACCAAAAACAACTGTTTTTTAAAATTTTATTCTGTGTGGGAAATCTCCTTTAATTTCATAACACTATTTTATTTTGTACACGTATCTCACCCTGTTGATCTTTTTCATTAGGGCAATCGTATGGCTGCAAAACAAACGTGACGTAGCGCTGGAACGAAGCCGTCCTCCAAGCCACAGGCGAGAAGAGCAACACGAGTTCAGAGTGGGCAGACTAAAACACGAGAGAGTAAAAGTACCACGAGGAGATGAGGTACATATGGATACGAGACAAGTACAGTTAAAACCCGCTATCTAGAACCCATGTCGGGGGCTCGAGATAGCTGATAAGAAGTGACTGAAAATTATGTCGAAGAGAAAATAATTCGAGTTTGAGTTGGCGCGGAGTTTGAGATAACCGAGTTTGAGGTCCTACTTTGCTCATTTGCGCTCTTTTCATTTTGATACTTTTTTGCTTCATTACAGTAATGAATCAAAGTATCAAAACTGAAAGGAGAGCGCATGTCAACATTTTTAACGGGACAGGTGCGCTTAGTAAAGTGACGCAGCCTTACGACTTCATGTTGACTTGACGACATCCGGTGAACTCGCGAGTGGTCGTATAGTTATCTGATTGGATAACGGAATCGGCAGCTTCCTTGAAACTTACTGAGAGTATAAAGTTTGTTTTGGTTTGTAGTCCTTACTAACCTATCTCGTTCTGTTTTGGCTTGCAGTTGTTAGACTGGGCAATGAGTGTGCTGAAGTTCCATGCTGAACGCAAGTCTGTGTTGGAGGTTTGTTCGTTTTGTGGGTTTATTCCTGACTTCTTTCAAGGTCTTATGCCAAAGGCAGGTCATAAGAGAAAAGGATTCAATAATCTCATAAAGCCTAAAGTTATTGATTCAGAACTTAATTCTACCAATGTATGAAAACTGTAAGGGGAATTTCGGGCTTTCGCAGGATGCAGAGGAATATCGTTGCCTGAATAATGGTAAAAAAGATCATTAGACAACGTATTTTCTTATTTCAGGTTGAGTTTGAGGATGAGGAAGGCACAGGGTTGGGGCCATCACTTGAGTTTTACGCACTTGTGGCGGCCGAGCTTCAACGGAAGAGTCTGGGCATGTGGATTTGTGATGACGTCATAGTGGACGAGACTGCGAGAGAGGTTTGTTGAAGGGAACTGTTCTTCGAAAGTCGGTTTTGTCATTCTACTGTACGAATACCAACTGAGCGTAAATTCTTTTGTTTTGACTTTCAGGTGGATATTGGACATGGAATTCGTCCAAGGGGTTATTACGTGCAACGCGCTGGAGGCCTCTTTCCAGCGCCCCTCCCTCAGGATGCCCCTGATACTGAGAGGGTAGCAAAGCTGTTCTATATCCTTGGTGTTTTCCTAGCTAAGAGCTTGCAGGACAGTCGATTAGTAGACATCCCTCTGTCGCTATCGTTTTTAAAACTCTTGGCTTGTAGTTCACTGTCATCAACCAGCAACAGTGCACTGTCACATAGTCGCAGCAACTTGCAATTAATCGATGACGCTTCGTGTTCGCTCGATGATATAGTCGAGTGCTCGGACACGACGAACGAGCTAGATCAACCTCAGCCGAGCTTAGAGGAGAACGAAAATGCGATCAACAAATTAGACTGGGAATCCAGCAAAGAAAGAGAACTTATCGAAGAAGAGGAAGAACTGTCCAAAGAAGAGAATTCTGAACTGAGTAAAACAAAAGAAAGTGTTGAAGACATTCCTTTAACACCGTTAACGAACTCTTGGTTTGCGGGAATCTTGGATGACAGTGATATGGACATTGTGGATCCGCACAGAGCGACCTTTCTAAAACAACTCCAAGAGTTAGTCGCCAGGAAAAATGACATTCTTAAAGACGATTTGCTAACGACTAATGAGAAGAAAGCCAAAATATCGCAGTTGAAGTTGAAGACAGCTCATGGTGTTGAATGTAGTGTTGATGATTTAGGGTGAGTGGTATATTGCAACTGTTTTAAAAGTGGTAGAACATATTCAGTGCAAAAAAAAAATGTTGATTTCCAGCTGTCAGAAAGCTTACTAATTTGATGTACAAAAGAATACGAATTTGTATTTGTGAATCTTGAAAGGAAGTAGCCTTGAAAGGAAATAGCCTTGAAAAGAAGTAGCCTTGAAAGGAAGTAGCCTTGAAAGGAAGTAGCCTTGAAAAGAAGTAGCCTTGAAAGGAAGTAGCCTTGAAAGGAAATAGCCTTGAAAGGAAATAGCCTTGAAAGGAAGTAGCCTTGAAAAGAAGTAGCCTTGAAAGGAAGTAGCCTTGAAAGGAAGTAGCCTTGAAAAGAAGTAGCCTTGAAAGGAAGTAGCCTTGAAAGGAAATAGCCTTGAAAGGAAATAGCCTTGAAAGGAAGTAGCCTTGAAAAGAAGTAGCCTTGAAAGGAAGTAGCCTTGAAGGGAAGTAGCCTTGAAAGGAAGTAGCCTTGAAGGGAAGTAGCCTTGAAGGGAAGTAGCCTTGAAAGGAAGTAGCCTGCGTCTCAGACAGTCCAACTGAGGATTCTGTGACACGTCTGGCTGCAAAGCATGCTAAAAGGAAGCTGACAAGTTTACTATTAACAGATCAGTGATCATGTTTTTTTGTCAACGAATTCCGAAGAAACTTGTGAATAGTAGCCTTTGCTTCTTATTTTTCGTTTCGCGAGCAAATTAATGTTGATGGTAGGCTCAACGTAGGCACGAATTTTAATGAGGTCTTGTAAAAAATAGCAAAATTCATGATGGAGATTAATCCGCTCACTACCTTTTACATTCATTTTTCAGCTTAACTTTCCAATTCTCGCCGTCTTCTAAGGTATACGGGTTCAGCGAAGTTGATCTGACCCAAGATGGTTCAGAAAAGGTACATGACAATGACATAGTTGTACGTATTTTGAATCATCTTAGTGTTTATTATTCTTGCGGGGGTGAGATAAGGGAATGTTCTTGGGCTTTTACAGTCTCTGATCGTGAATGTGACTAGACAACAAACAAACCCTGTTTCGTGTAGTTCGTTTAGCGGGAAGAGAAAGGATGCGAGACAACAACAACTACGCAAGAGAGGAAAAAAAGATACCTGTAGTCTCAAACATAATTTATTTCTACTGTAGCTGGAAATGATATAAGCAACAAAGCGCTGTAGAATTGTTTCGCAGCTGTCCGACCGGTTGGCTCTGGGAACTGTCTTTGGCTGACGTGTGAATTTCCATTTGTCTGTCACCCATCAGCTCAATGATGTGAATTTATTAGCAGTTGTAGCTCACATCTTACGCGGCGCCATAAGCTCGGCCATAGCTTCGTAATTCACCTTTTTTTATACATTTTTAGCTCTGTACATCATAGGTAATAGAGGGAAATGGGTCTACAATGTTTGTATTGGTCAGCTCCTCGGTCAGTAGTAAACAACTATTGTGTTTTGTGCAGGGTCAAGGCTAAAAAAGAGAACAAAAACATACAACAAAGAACTTTGTCGAGTTTCTTTATCATTCCCCTATTTACCCTTTCGACGATTTCCTTTGTAACAGGTGCTAGCAACAGAGAACGCTGAGGAGTATATCAAGCTTGTGAAGGAGTTCTGTTTATATACTGGAGTGCAACGACAGTTAGATGCATTTAGAGGTAAATACTCCTTGTACATAATGATAACATTTATACCTTACTAAACGCATGTTTATGGACCGTTTACACTCACGTGGAAACAGCCATACAAATTTATCAGAACAAAAGAAAGTGTTAACTTAAGAAAAGAGTGTAACTCTCAAGGGATTGTTTTGTGTCAGTTTGACGGTTTGTTAAGAGTAACGTAGAAGTTTAAGGAGCTCAGTCGTGGTATTTTGAACTATGTTGACCACGTACAAAGTATCTTTGAATTAAAGGAAAACTGAAAATAATAGTTTACTAAGATAGGAAAACACCAAAGAGATAATAATAAACCATAAAGGAGCAAGGATGTTTAAGGATGAAGAAGATTAACACGGATTACAAACAACAAACTTGGAAAAATTTAGGCTAAACTTTTCGTGGCGTACTTAACCGTGACTTATTTTTAACTTGATGTTTATTTTCCAGACGGGTTTAACTCTGTGTTTCCGATGGAGAAGCTTGGTCCTTTCACTCCAGAGGAGCTGCAGCTGATGCTGAGTGGAGAACAAGTTCCTCAGTGGACCAGAGAAGACATCATGAACTACACTGACCCCAAGTTTGGATACACTCGAGACACGCCAGGCTTTCAGAAATTTGTCAACGTGCTCGTCAGCATGAGCGGCGACGAGAGGAAGGTAAGAATATTCCATCGTTTCGTTTTATTTCGTGGCTTCTCGTGTCATTTAATTCGTTCTTTCGTTTGTTTGTTCGCTTATTTGTTCGTTTTTCGTTCGTTTTGTTCGCTCATTTGTTCGTTCGTGTGCTCGTTCTTTCGGTCGTTTGTTCGTTCGGTCGTTCGTTCGTCGGTTCGTCTGTCCGTCTTGTCACCCCCTGTCAGTCCGTTCTTTTAGTCAGTTTCTCCTTCTTAATAGAAGAGACCCTCCTTTTTCGATCTAACCCTAGATAAGAGCTTTACAGTAATTGTTTCATTTAGCTACAGTTTAGAAAATAAAGACAGAAAGTTACTTCACCAAGGTTTTCACACAACTGCGACATTCCCACGCGGTACTCTAAACTTCTGCTTGTTTGGTTGCAGGCGTTTCTCCAGTTCACCACAGGCTGTTCGTCTCTACCTCCTGGTGGCCTCGCCAATCTTCATCCTCGCCTGACTGTTGTGCGTAAGGAGAGTGACGGGGATGGTTCTTTTCCTTCTGTCAACACGTGCGTACATTACCTGAAGCTGCCTGAGTATTCCTCTGAAGAAGTCATGCGAGAGAAATTACTAGCAGCTACAAGGGAGAAGGGATTTCACTTGAATTAACTGCGGCATAAATCCCTTAAGACCTGTTGCGATGTTTATCTCTAAACCTCGTGTTACTGTCCCTGAAAGAAGCCGCTAAGACCTTGCATTTGTTCCCGTCGTTTACAGTTGTACTGCATGTCATAGTGTGAGCGGGACGGCAACTTGTTGTCCCCTACATCCAAGAGTCTCGAGGAGTTCAAGTTCAGTCGTATGTTTCCTGTATGGCGTTGTAGAGTTTTATTGCCTACGTTTTTGTATTGTTTGCGCTGTAAATTATTTAGCACGACGGGAATCGCAAATTATGAGGCAGTTCTTCAACTGTCAAACCAGTTAAGTTCTGAGGGAAACTCGCCTTCCCTCGTTGAAAAGCCTTTGTGTAAACAAGCCAACCAAATGCAATAATTTGTAACGGTGCCATTATTTCAAGACTGTCGCTGACATTTCATGGCAACCAGTTAGAGTTGGCTATTGATTGTAAGCTACCTCCTGTATGTAAAAATGCACGAAAGGTCGCCCGCAAGGTCTCAACAAGAAAAAAAGGCCAATTGCATGCGTTGTTTAAGCTAGTTACGAAAAATTATATTGCTCGTTAAGTTTCTAGTTAGGCACTTTTGAAACGCACTTTTGCTGCATTAAATATTAGGTAATTATGCAATTTAAGTAAAAGGATATAGAAAAAACTCCTTTGTTGCGATATTTTGCCGAGTAGCCTGCGACACAGACAGTCTACACCGACAAAGACACCTTATTCTAAAATGCCCGCCACTTTAGTTTTCTTTTGTTTACTCTCAAATTAGCCCTTGTTGCCTTTTTCCTAAACTCGAAATTCAAAAGAATATTTTCCCTTAAACGAGGCAACAGGGGCTAATTTGCAAGTAAACAAAAGAATGGGCACATGAGAAAGCTGCGAAGTGGTCTGGGGAGAGGGATCCTATGCACTTGGTTGTGCTTGGTGGTAATTTGTTACGTAATCGCATGGTCAGTCTAAAGCCCTGGACAAACGGACTGGCAAGTAGTCGCAAGTGGACGCAAGTTGAACTTGCGTAGAGACTTGCGTTTAGTGGCCAAACGGAATCGCAAGTTTCCTCGCAAGTACAAGCAAGTGGAAGAAAAAGACATTTTATAGCAGACTATCCTGTATTTCATTGGCTGATAAATAGGTTAATGGACGTTACTCAACTTACGTTGACTTGGGTTGGGTGGCCAAACGGTGAAAAACTTGCGTCGACTTGCGTGCAAATTTGATCTCGACCATAGTGAGCACAAGTCATCGCAAGTCAACGCAAGTGCACGCAAGGCCTGGCCAAACGGAGTCGCAAGTAGACCCAAGTTCTCAACTTGCGTCTACTTGCGACTCCGTTTGGCCAGGGCTTAAAGGTTTTGCATTCGGAATTGTTAATGTAAAGCCAGTACAAGAAACAGAAAAAAGTGAAAAAACAAACGCATCAGATTAATTAATGGAATGATCGATCACATATTGACTTCGTACTTTGTATGTTTTGCATAAAGAAACGGCGTGCGCGGAAAATTTTATTTCATAAATGAGACCAACGAAACACCCAGTATTCAAAATGGGCAAGCTTTGCTGGACTTCAAATCTCTGAAACTCATTACAGTTTTTCTGAGACTGGATAGCGCGCGCTACCATTGCCTGCCAGACGTCAGTATAATCGCGAGTGCGGAAATGACGCAAAAGCCCTAAGAAGAAACGAAAACCACTTCAGCACTTGAAAGGCGATTAATCACTTCGGTATACGCTTCAATAGTTTCAAACTCCGTTCAAACGCATTTAAGGTCTGGTAATACGGGAAACATTTTTCTTCAACTTGTCTCGCAACATTGTTGCGCGTTTTACCACCTTTGTGACCAACTTGTCTCGCAGCAAAATACAGTGTTTCAAGTTGAGGCAACATGTTGCGCAAAGTAGACTCGAGTTCTTCTTTCTGCAACAAAATTTAGTTTTGCTGTTCGTATTACCACTGAAGCTTCAACTTGTCTCGCAACAAATTTTGAATTCAACGTTTGTGATTGGCTTTCTCGAAGCCCAGCAACACAGCGAATAAAAAAAAAATGGCGAACCGTGAAAAAAGCCTGGATTCGAAGTAGATCAGTAAGTAACTCTCGGAAAATAAAATCTTAAATTTGCCCTGTAAAAGGATCTCGAGGACTATCATAGGCTTTGAAACACCTCGTTTGTCCTTACAACACCGTAAGTAGCAAAAAAGTAAAAAGGGTTGGAAGAACTATCGAAAAAATACAACTTTTCGTCTAGCTATCTGAAACGAAACTGAGCTTCATACTGAGAGAACTTCACTGGCCGGATAATTAAGAAGAAAATGGCGGCCAGAAGTTCGAAGTGAAAGTTCGTGGAAATTATATGAAAGAAGGAGCCATCTTCAATTACACACGATTGACCAATAATACGTGTAAAATTCCGCAGACTTGCAACACTGTATTTTGCTACGAGATAAGTTGGTCACAAACGTGGTAATACGCGCTTCAGAGGGTTTCAACTTGCAATGCAACAATGTTGCGAGACAAGTTGAAGAAAAATGTTGCCCGTATTACCGGACCTTTAAGCCTTGCGCCAAAAAAATGACAAAAGAGCTGTAAATTACTCTTGCTTTCTCGCACGCGATACATGACGTCACAGGAGTTATTTTTTTAATTTGCCGCAGTTGTAACTACATACAATTCCTATAAAATATTATATTTTTGTTAAAATCTGTCAAAGCTAATCTAATATATTTAGAACACTGACAAATTACAGAATATTGGAAAAACCGTCGGAACAAGCTTGGCTTTTTAGCAATTGAAAATGTCGGGCAATATTATTTCCATGATGTGGCAAAGTATGAACAAATTTCACCAAAGGAAAGTATGAATATTAAGGAGTTAAGGACGGTGCCCACTAAATACAAAGGTTTTTATGCGCCAGGTTAGGACCACGCGGAAAAAGTAGATCTTTGCAAGGGCTATTGGAATCCACAAAGAAAAATAGGGGTAGCCACGCAGTTTTTCGAGATAATTAGCCTTAAATCTCAACCAAAATGCTGACATAAGCATTTTTCTGGAAAAAGAGGGAAAGGATATTTCCTCACAGATTTCCTTAGAATTCGCTTTTACATACAGAAAGTCAAATACATTTTCAAAATTCCCTTTAAACTACACTGCAAATGGTAACATTAAAATCATTTTTGGTACGTTTTTAATGACAAAATCGTTGCCAAAGCGCTTTAAGCGTCCGACAGCCTTTTGCTCACAACCAGAAACTAATCACGTGTTGAATAGGCTTGTCACTTCCATTTCGCAACATAAAATGTAGGGGTAGCCGCGCGTTTTTTAAAGTTATGGATCTTTTTTGAAAACTTTTAGTGCCCGATTTTTTCCTGTCACCTCCCCAGGAAGTAAAACATTTGCATTTTTGCGCGTGCTCTACGCAATCTGCAGGTACTTGTTTACAGTTGGATTTCCGTGTAATTTTCGACAGATAACAGCCAGGTTTTCAGCTAGAAGACGTTAACATTTATTGGTTAGCGATATGCTGCTATTCTGGTGTACCTGGTTTACGTACAGGTTCATTAAATTGATTTGGTCCAGGAGTTGGTCACCGTAGGAAAATTTTAATTTTAGTCGTGTATTTGGCGGCGTAGTTGATTGCGTCAATGCCAACTCCAGCGCGCGCGCTTAAGGACGTTCGCGCCCAAAAACTTCCCACGTTCAGATTTTTTTAAAACTTTGACTGGAGGTAGAAAATGATGAGATTAGATTAAAAACGTAAAAAAAATTGGGGGTCACCGAACTCGTTTTGAAGATAAGGCGCAGCTCAGACCATAGCATTTCTAGGATTTCCAGTCATTCGAGGCGATTTTGGCCGGATTCATTACTATCGGCATATATTTAAGTTGAAGAATCATATCAAAGTTATGTGTGTTTAACACAGCGTATATGGGTCTATTTGATAGATCTTTGCTACATATGACATTAAATCAGCTAGAATTAGCCTTAAAAAATACAACTTTGAAGCTACGCACACCTGTATCCATGTACCAATTCGACCCTATTTGAATAGTATATGAGAAATAATAAAAACTTCCCACGTACAGATTTTTTTTGTTTTTTAGTATAATGGAAAGAATCAGAAAAGGAAGTGATCTGCCGAAAAAAAAGTGGGGGTCACCGAGCATCCAACAAAAATATTCGCACACAAAGTTAACGCAAAGGTCAACAGCTCTATATTTTGTTGAGTTTTCGACTCGGTGCGCGCGCTTGAAAATGACGTGGCACGCGAGTGACCAATGAATAGCGTGCGCACTAGAGATGCGCAGTAGCAATGGGCGCGAACGTCCTTAAACCATGGCTTGCGTGATGCGCAGAACATGTGCGCACTAACCAAAGTAGGCACCGTCCTTAATATTACGATCAAAATGAGGAATATATCTGCCAATCATTAGATTAGACGTTGCCATGGTAACGGCCTTAATCCAAAAATTGTAAACCAATACATATATAAGCCTTAAAAAATTCTTAACAGTACCCATACTTGAAAATTTCTACAGGGAAAACTTAAAAAGAAAACAAGTTTCCTTATCTAACTCGCGCTCTATAGGGAGGGTGTTCGTAATTATTCTAGGGAGCCAGCTTAAAATCTGGGGCATTTTTTTAAAGACCAAGATTCCGGCAAACGGTAAAAAAGAGGGAATCTCGATCCCAGGCCCTCTCATTTTCCTCCCTGTCGTCGAGGAGTGGCAAAGAGGAGAGAGCCTGAGATAGATGTTGAAGAAGACGCGGAGACAGGAAAGTGACTACAAAAAAGTGGTTTCACTCGTTTATTTTCACTAAAACAAGTCGACGCGATGTTTCTTAACAAAATGTTTCAAGAAAAGCTTTCTTTGGATTAGCGAGCATCCAATTTTTTACCAAGTGAAAACGAGAGTAATCTACTAATAGCGAATTAATATTAATACAAATAAATGTATGACCCGCATTCGTACTTACAAATGTTTGAGAAGTTACCTCCTCTAGCATCAATATTAAGTAAGAAGTCCGTCAATCGACCTTTTTCGCTTGTACATTTTGTTTTCCCAATACAGATCATGTGATGATACTCAGGAGATTTGATCCTTTGTCTTGTTCATTAAAAAGAGTACATGCAGACATATTCATGCTTGCATGTACCCTTTTTAATGAACAAAACAAAAGATAAAATCTCCTGAGTATCATCACATGATCTGTATTGGGAAAACAAAATGTACAAGCGAAAAAGGTCTATTGACGGTAATACCAAGATTTACATTAACCTAATAACAATTTGTGTATATATACAGTCACTGTGCTGCTTCTAAAGTTTGAAATCTGAATTCTCCTTAATAATTACCTAATTGCTAAATGACAGTATTGAGAACTTAGTGGAAGATCAAGACATTCAATTAATAGTGATTTTCATTCTCAACAAATCGTGTTCGCTTAAGGGAGCTATGCCGAGATATAGATATAAAATCATTTTTTCAATGCACAACCCTTCGATTGCTACGGCAGAAAACATAGAACTCCAAAGTTGATAGAATTTACCAAAATCAGGAGCCCATCACCCTGCCAAAATGGAGTAAAAATCGAGCAACGTTGAGACCAACAAACACTGAGACAGTATAAAATGCGACATCCACCACGTCAGTTCTGTTCAAGAGTGCACTAAAGGAGAATTAAGACCGCTCTTAGCGATTAAAAGCGTTAGCAATCTTATACTACATATAAAACAGGAAGCATCCAAAAAAATGATTTCAACCTTACTTCGCCGGCAAGGTTTACCAAACTGACCATTGTTGTCACGGGTTGCGTGACTCGGATTGTTGCGTAGCTTATGTCACGCAACCACATACAGCGTGGCACCGCGAATTACAATTTCGTTGCAAAATTAAAATTAAAATCTTCCCGTTTGATCAAAATAATTTCTCAGTAAAGTAAATCGAGGAAAATCTCGCCCATTTAGATTATTTCCTTGTATTGATCTATAAAACAAATTTGGTAAAAGTTTCAAATATAATAAAGATTTCAGGCCATCCAACTTAAAACTGCGAATGAGCCATTTCTAATCCTTCATATGAACTGTGTTTCTGAACTGTGTTTCACCCTAACCCAGTAGGTCTGCTGTGTTACAAGCGCCATTTGGAGACACTGTCGCAGGAGGGGCCGGGATGTTTGTTGCTCCTTTCACAATGCCGTCCATCTGGGTGCTCCAAAAATCTGAACGAAATAAAAGAAAATTTTACGATAACAGCACAAAAGCCCTTCACAAATTATGTTTACGATGTTCTTTTCGATAATGATTAAAAAGCGGATAAAAACATACCCATAACAAGGCTAGAGTACAAAAGCCACACCCTATTTATGACCAAAATGGCGAAAATCAGCTAAAATCGATACCCTATTTATGACAAAAACGGCTGAAAAAAACATACCCTTTGGGACCGCACATACCTATATGGCTCATATAAGGGAGGCCTCCCCCGGGCTCGTAGATCCACAGCTACTTTGAATATGTTATGACGAAATTCATGATCAATAACAGGCCAGACGCATGAAAAACTGACGTCCATTTGTTAAATATATATACCGTATTTACTCGATGAAACGCCGCGGCGTTTGGTAAATTTTTTGCGATTCGCGTACGGGGTTTATTCGAGGGCGCGTTTACATGAGAGAGGCGTTTATGTAAAATTCAACTTATTTCTTGCAAACAACAGTCTAAAAAGATCATTGAAAGAGCATTGAAGTATACTCATTTCGAACTGAAAACCATTGTTATCAATAAAAGTAAATTTCCAAAGCTTGTTTAAGCTGAACTACCGTGCATTGTTCTCGTGTTTGATTACATTCCTTTCAGCTTCGAATGTACTATATATGTTAGAATCAAGGAGATTATATTTTTAGGCTTGCTCAAACTTGATTATTGCTCCATCTGCTTTTTGAGTGTATTATTCGAATAAACGCCGCAACAACATGACGAGGCGTTTATTCTAGGGCGGCGTTTATTAACATCTCTGCTCTAAAGTGCTCTGTACTTGCAACGTCGTTCCCAGACTTGCTCCAGGGAACAGGAAGGGAAACCCCAGGTACAAGGTTGCAGCGTCGGTTTCCTGTGCCTGTTGCGGTCGGGAGAGCTCGTCCTTTGTGGTCGGGTTATAAAAATGGGATTTTGCTCTAAAATTATTTATTTTTACCAAACTGGCACGTACCCTGATTGCTCATAGCGTTGTTTAGGAGCGGATTGTGATTGGCTTCCTTCACAGTTAAACTGGTCAGTAATTCAAGTTCCTTTTCAAATTCACCTGGCGACTGTGACGAATCTAAAGAAAATATATCATGACAATAAATATACCTCAAATTTTTCTGTTTAATTCTTTTATACCCCGGCTTTATGCCGAAGCTTTTAAAAGGCTTGGACATGGAGAGGGCAGAGTCCCCAGACAGTGCTCGTGGTTATTTCGAAAAAGCATAAGCTCCACAAACGTTCAACAGTAACATCCAAGCTTAACCTTTTCTACAAACAAATGTCTTGCTGGCGCGAACTGATCTTTTGTTTCCTTTTCCCGTTTTGGAGAATTTCTTTATAAGGTTGCGGTAAGATTTAACGTAACCAAATGGTAGGATTTAGGGATTTCAAAAGTTACTATAGCGCGATAGGACGTCATAACCGTCACAAGATCAGCACTGCAAAAAAAGCCAATTGAAGTTTGGATGCTCTCCACACATATTTCAAGCTAGGCAGCAATAAAGAATAATTCAATAAAATTTTCAATTCATACCTGTTATTTTTCTATCAGTTTGTGCCGCTGCAGGGATTAATGGAGCTGCACTTGGCTTTAACATAGAACCAACAGAACTGCTGGAGTCGTCCAATTCCACAAGAGTTCCCCCAGACACCTTGTCACGCAAAACGGCCGTCACGCTCACATCGTTTAAATCCGACGAACAGTTCGAGTTTGACAAATCCACAAGGGGCACAATATCTTCTTCACTCGAGTTCGAGTCCTGGTTTGGATGTTGTTCTTCGTCTGACACGGCCGTCACCCTGAAACGTGACAGGCCAGGAAAGTCCGATGTCAATACTTTAAGCTCTTCCGTAATATCTGGAGGATTTTCCAACTGAATCAGCTTCGGAGGACCCGATGCCACCTCGTTTTCAAGAGGAGACTCCAGAACAGGCACGTGCTCTTTGACGTCCTGAATGATACTGTCTGATTCACTGACCCCTCCCTCCTCAGTCTGGCTTTCGTTAGCCAGTTCTCTTTCTTCGCGCTCCTTGGCTATGAGTTTGTTTCGCTGGCAATAGCCGTAGATATCGGCGAGAAGTATTCTCTGTGTTGTTTCCATGCCCTGTTTAAAAACAAGAAACAGCGAAAAATATTTGTGCCAAGATTTGTAAAACACGACTAGCATCCTTGAGATTGCGTTACGATATCATATCATTTTTTCACCTGCCAATATACCCTCCTTAAAACCTTTCCCCTCCGTCCCACATATGAGCTTTAAAGGGCGAGGAGCAAGGGGAGACTCTATTCCCTTTTCCCCAGGCTTTTTAAGTCTCCCCTTGATCAGATGTCGGCTTAAACTGCAATACTCTCCGCATCCAAAACAGCTCAAAGAGACTGGAGAGAATACGGCCATTGTGCATTGATACCTACAATTGTAGCATCCTTTGTACCGGCCTTTGTAGATGTTCCCATAACTCGCCACGCACTCCTCGCGCATGGGAGGAGTGCGTGACGAGCCCAAAACCGTGACGGTCTGCTGAAAATTACCTCTCCAGCAGTCTAGGAGAGGCTGGTGGCAGTATTAATTTTTTTTTCGTTGTAAGTATATCCAACACCTTCGAGAAATAATGCGCTCAGTAAAGAGAATTCATTGCATCATCTACATCACTTTCCCTACACTGCAGGCTTACCGGCTCTTTTTTAAGCTCCTTATCCAGGTCTATCCGCACAAGAGACTCATTAACTTTGAGTGAGAGGGACAGAGCCATCAGTCCACCTACATAAGGCTCATTTTCACGGATATCCATTCTCAGTATGGTCTTGCTTTCTGCTATTACTTCAGCGAGGGCAATCATTCCTACAACAAAAACACGGAAAAATACGTCAAAATAACACAAAGAATTATAACTTGTATGACTTGTGCATTATCCACACTCGTTTCCACTCTCTCAGCATTTCCTTGCATGCTTGAAAAAAGAAAAGCCAAAAATACCAAAACAAAAGATGACAGTACAGCAAATTGGAATCTAGCAATCTGTACTCTGTATTTATTTGTGTAATTTTTATTACTGATGTATTTTGTTAAATTTTATTGTAAATCGTACAACCTGCCCCGATTAGCTTTGCCATACGCGGGTTGTGTAAGTTTATACATGTAAATTTGTTTTTGTAAAAATTAATTTAATAAAATGATGATGATGATGATGATGATGATGATGATGATGATGATGATGATGATGATGATGATGACTCTACGGTACAGATACGCCTGTATACATCCGTCCTTCCCTCCCACATTTTCAGTTCTTCCGTGATAAATAAAAGTATAAATTTAAGAGTCAAACCGATAGGTGTGTAAAGTAACAAGCCGTTGACTAAATGGACAACCTTCAGGACCTACAAAAAGTCCACTAGTGAAGGGAACGAGTCGGCTTCTAGGATTTTAAAAACATAGTGTTTACATGACGCTGGAACCAGAGGCATTGCTATGGGAGTTGCCCTTTAGCAGAAGTTCAATAGTGGGGTTTACCTCTATGAGGGGTCATCTCCGCCAATATTCTGTTTCAAATTCTGTTATGACGATCAAATTCTTTGCTAATAAAAATACAACCGAAATTGAACAAACAGAATAGAATTTAGGAAGTCAGAACAGAAATTGAGTGAACAAAATGGAATTTAGAGCATCCGAACAAAACGAAACAGAAATCGGCGAAACAGAACAGAAATTGGCGATGTCTCAATTTCTATTCTGGTTTTTGGACAAGCAGAATAGAATTTAGGAAATCAGAACAGAAATTGAGTGAAGAAAACGTAATTTAGAGCATCCCAACAAAACGACACAGAAATTGGCGAAACAGAACAGAAATTGGCGATGTCTCAATTTCTGTTGTGTTTTTCCGACGAACCGAGTGGAACCTGAGTAAGAGCCGGTTAAACATTATAATGTATTATAATGTGTAAATCCATTTCCCGCTCGAAGAAATTTATTCCACTTTCAACATGGCTGCGCGAAGGGAAGATCTTCCATAGTCTTTCTTTACTTGAAGAGGTGAAAGACCTCATCGAGACACATAAATGCGAACAGAGTGGCTCAGAGAACTCCAGTGAATCAATTCAAAGAGTAAGTCTTCCGTCGTTGTCCTTGCCACAGACACAGACGAGTAATCAACAGAAGTGATGCAAAATTTTCGTAGCCTTTTCGCACCATATGTCGCCGGCGCTTCTCCTTGTAGGCCCCCACAGTGGTCAAGTCCCGCAGCAACCCGCAGGAAAGGCACAGAATATCCTCCAGCCGGGGAATTGATTAGAGCAAGCTTAGTTCAACCGTGAATACTCGATGAAAAAATTTTCGCATGAGTGAACAGTTTATTGTGTCGTCTCAGCGCGTTTTTTAAACAGAAGAGCTTTTAAGCCCATTAGCCTTTGGCAAAATACTCTAATCTAGTAGCTTATGTTGACTATCCCTCTACAATAATACTTGCTAAATGACATAAAAACATCTTCCAAAAGGACGACTGATCGCAGGTTAATTTCACTTTCCCACGGAAACTACTAGTAATACATTACTGGTCAGTATAAAATACGGACTGCGGAGTACGGAGTACGGAGTACGGACTACGGACTGGGTATGAAACATGGACTCGGGTATAAAACGCGGACTAAGGTATAAAACAGGGACTGAGCCTTACGGACTCGGTATGAAACACTTAGAAAGGTTCTACATTGAATAAAGTATAACACGAACGTCTTCATAATAAATGTAACAGCTACATGTAATTAAAGAAGTCTCATTTCCCGAAAGTGCCCGCTCATACAGGTTCAACCATACTCGATTGCCGAAAAAGGAAAAGAAGGCACTAAAGGTCACAAAATTGACGAGCTGTATGAATTTTCCAATGATTCAATCATGATTTAACGTCTTGAAAGATCAACAGTCGAGAGAATTGAGGAGAATTCGAACGACGTGTCCCGTTGTTAATTTATACGATACACACATATAAATACTTCCATGGCAAAATGAGGAACAAAAATTTGATAAATAGGAAAAAAAAAACGACATTACACAAGGATGGCAGTTCTGCTCTCCTTAATATCGCCTTGGAAAAGGAAGGGGAAAAAAGAAAAAAAAAACGTTATTACAACAAGGGGTATTCGTATTTTGTCACCCATCCAAGTACTGTCTCCACCGGACAGGACTTAACTTTGTTGAGCAGACGAAACATGCTGTTGTCCTACATTAGGGAACTTAAGCACTGACGACAGCGACACCAGGGATAGACCCTTTGCATAAATGGCGCCTAAATTTGAATAACAAAGCGTGGTACATCCTTAGCCTCACGTTCATGTTTCAAGACAAAGGAAATTTCACATGAGTGTGAGGCTATGGATGTACCAAGTATTGTTATTCAAATTTAGACGTCATTTATGCAAAGGTCTATGACGCCTAGCAAAAAGTGGATTTAAATTTTGCGCTCGAATTTCGTAAGTAACTAAACTTTTTCAGAGTGAAAATCTCTCTCAAAACCTGCTATTACTAAATATGTAATGCCTCCGATCAATTCCATAAATAAATCCAAAATATTTGCCGTCGAGGCCTAGGTTCTCCAAAATACACAAAACTTGGTCATTTCACGTTGTTGTTTGGCAGAGAACGGCAACGAAATGTACAAAGATTTATAACGCACGTGCACAGCCATTGTTCCGCTCATTAAACCTTTAGTTTGGCGACGTTCCCTTTGCCGTTTCTCATTTTCATATTCCTCTAATTTTCCTTTTCTCATTTTAGAAATTAAAAAAAAAACCGTTCCCCGTGGACTCAATCTACCACAAGGACAGCAGCATGTTTCGTCTGCTCAACAAAGTTAAGTCCTGTCCGGTGGAGACAGTACTTGGATGGGTGACCAAATACGAATACCCCTTGTTGTAATAACGTTTTTTTTTCTTTTTTCCCCTTCCTTTTCCAAGGCGATATTAAGGAGAGCAGAACTGCCATCCTTGTGTAATGTCGTTTTTTTTCCTATTTATCAAATTTTTGTTCCTCATTTTGCCATGGAAGTATTTATATGTGTGTATCGTATAAATAAACAGCGGGACACGTCGTTCGAATTCTCCTCAGTTCTCTAGACTGTTGATCTTTCAAAACATTTAATCATGGTTGAATCATTGGAAAATTCATACAGCTCGTCAATTTTGTGACCTTCAGTGTCTTCTTTTCCTTTTTCGACAATCGAGTATGGTTGAACCTGTATGAGCGGGCACTTTCGGGAGTGAGACTTTTACAGTTACATGTATCTTTTACTTTTATTATGAAGACGTTCGTGCTAGACTTTCATATTCAATGTAGAACCTTTCTAAGTGTTTTATACCGAGTCCGTAATGCTCAGTCCGTGTTTTATACCGAGTCCGTATTTTATACCCAGTCCGTAATACTTATTAGTCCGCTTTTTATACCTGAGTCCGTGTTTTATACCCAGTCCGTAGTCCGTAGTCCGTAGTCCGTAGTCCGTAGTCCGTAGTCCGTAGTCCGTAGTCCGTAGTCCGTAGTCCGTAGTCCGTAGTCCGTAGTCCGTAGTCCGTAGTCCGTAGTCCGCAGTCCTTGTTTTATACACTGTAATACAGCCCAGTGTATAATGTTTTACTGGCTCTTACCCAGGTTCCACTCGGTTCATCGGAAAACACAACAGAAATTGAGACATCGCCAATTTCTGTTCTGTTTCGCCAATTTCTGTTTCGTTTTGTTGAGATAATCTAAATTACGTTTTCTTCACTCAATTTCTGTTCTGATTTCCTAAATTCTATTCTGTTTGCCCGAAAAACAGAATAGAAATTGAGACATCGTCTATTTGTGTTCTCTTTCGCCGATTTCTGTTTCGTTTTGTTCGGATGCTCTAAATTCCATTTTGTTCACTCAATTTCTGTTCTGACTTCCTAAATTCTATTCTGTTTGTTCAATTTCGGTTGTATTTTTATTAGCAAAGAATTTGATCGTCATAACAGAATTTGAAACAGAATATTGGCGGAGATGACTCCTCATATACCTCGGTGTAAAAACCTGTTAAGTTTTTCTTTGTTTTGTAGCTATTATTAGGGTTAGGGTCTATTATATTGACTTCTTTGTATTCTTTCGTTTACGTCACTGGTGAGTGTCACAGGTTTTTACACCGAGGATGAGCTCAATAGTGGCTGCTTTTCTTGTACCTTCACTTGATATTCTCGTATTTAATAGACCAAGTCTTTGTAGTGAGTGATTTCTCAGCAGTCCTTCTTTTAAGGTGTGAATCCCCTCATTAGTCAGCCGATTATGTCCAAGGTTCAGAGTTTGAAGAGATTTGCTACACATCTACAAAAACACAGTAAACATGGTTACACAGGGTAGGAAATTAACTTATTTAGGCAGGCGCCAACTCGAGACTGACCTTTTTTTTTCAGTCGTCAAATGGGAAAATGTGGCGACCAGCTGTGAAATTCTGGTCGCCAGTGCAAAATTTTTAGTCGCATCGGCGACCGGGAAAGCGCAATTTCCGACCCTGTTACATATTGCAATAATTGTTACATTAAATTTCTGTTTTTCTCTCGATTATGAGGGATTATGAGGAGAGACTATTTAGCCTAAATCAGAATGGGACAAGACATGGGCCAACTTGGCCATATTGCCATACCGCTCTTTTGTATTTGTGATGACTAAACACTCGTCTAAGCCCGGGCATCTAAGTGACCTTTAGAGATAAAACCGGCAGCAAGCAGACTAAAAGCTTACAAAAAAACACAACAAGCCGGTTAATTTAGCTTTCCAGCTTGCACTTTTCTTTTACTATGGATTGAATCAGTTTATACGCCATATCAAAATTGTGTAGTTTCAGAAAATATCCATACTCCCACAGGGAAGGGGTGACCTCTCACCTTTCTCCAAACTCTAACTCCCACCCCCAAGGGAAATTCCAATCCCTTCAGTGGGAGGAGTAGGGATATTCTCTGGAATAGCACATTGTAAACTTTATTAACTTTGTGATTATTAATTTTATCAATGAGCTCAATAAAGAACTACAATAACATTAAATCAAGAAACATTATATTAGGAAACTTCAAAACAATAATTATTGATTGACTGCAAGACTGTAAATTTTAACCAAACAGTAGTGTATACAAACCGCCAATATGCGTTACTGGAACCTAAAATGCAACCAACTTACCAGTGCATTAGCCAGGTAACCAACTCCATGGCTCGTAAGTTGAGTGTTCCACAGCACAAGTGTCTGTAGTCCACCATTCTGCTGATCAGAAAGCCCTTCACATATATGACCTATACCCATGTCCTACAAAAAAAGGTCATCGAGATTTAATTACTAAAGCAGAACTACAGACCACTACAGAAAAACCCAGCTGTAAGCTATATAAAGGCCAATATGCTCAGGCGTGCAGAAACTCAGTTAACATGGCCAATCAGTTGTTTTGGACTGACCTTCGTAAATGAGCTCTAGCAATTTCACTACCAAACATAAAAATATCATATCTTTAATACTCAAGGAGGTAGTCTGGCAGCTCAGGGGTGGGCACTTAATGAGAACTTGGAACCCTTTCGTTGTATTTATCTTTTAACCAAACTACGAACTGTGAACTTGGTTTTGTTCTACCCCTGTGGCAATTCATAAACTCTACTACAGTAACAAAACAAATCAGTCTGGACTAACCAAGGCTGCTGCCTAACAGGAGCCCGGCAGCCTGGGGCACCCAAAAAAGTCCTTTGGGTGCCTAACTTTTTGCAGCAGTTCCCAAAGCATTACCTGTCAGGCTCCTAACTTTTTGACTTTTGCCGTTCTGGGCTCCTTGAAATATTGTTAGGCAACAGCTTTGACTAACTACACAGAACGTGATACACTAGATAAACACATATTGAAAGATGGTTGCATAATTTAATTCAAGTGAGCTGGTAAGAGTCAAACAACTTTACCTGCAAAGGGTTATTTCTTAAATCTAACAACTGAAGATGTTCATTGCCCTTCAACATGGCACCTAATGACTGTCCATCACACAATGATAGCTTGTTATCCCCAAGGAACAAATCTTTGAGATTCCGGTTGAACTTCACTGCACTGGCTGTATCAATTAAAGTACAATGAGAGAGAAAAGTCAGATGCAGATGCTTTTATTAATGCTTGACTATTTCATCACAGCAAACTGAGAGTTGTTAAGGCTGGCTCATAGCTGCCGGAGCTTATCTCAGTTTCTGTAGCATGAAGCAGCTGGAAGTATTTCTCCTTCCCCTGGACCGGGAAATTTTGTTCGGTTTCCCCAACAATATGCCGGTACCCATTTATACACCTGGGTGGAGAGAGGCACTGTGAGAGTAAAGTGTCTTGCCCAAGAACACAACACAATGTCCCTGGCCAGGGCTCGAACCCGGACCGCTTGCTCCGGAGTCAAGCACACTAACCATGAGGCCACCCTGCCTCCCACATTTCATTTCATTATACAGTACTTATTAATTATTGTTATCTTACAAAGAGGAAGAAAAAAATAAAAAGAAACAAGAAACAAGAAAATCTACCATCTCGTGATAGTCAACAGGCAGATTCAAGTATCTACAGCCTGGTGCGTAGTAGATAATGAGTAGCATAGGACATCCACACTTGATTGTGACAAGGGCACAGCCCAAGTCGACTTTCTTGTGATAGAAATACAGAGGTCATAATTGCTGCCGCAGCAAGTGAGCCTGAAGCAAACAAACAAAGGCAGCTCTCTATTCTGGAGAAGATCACATTATAGACAGAGGCACTGAAATGCTTTTGCAAAACGCAAGGAATAGTGGTAGTGGTAAGATCAAAGGTCCAAGGAAATGTGGTTATGCCCAAATGAAAACATCAGCATGCACTGTTTTCCATGTGTTCTATTGCATTGAAGAATGTTTGGAGATGCACAGCTTTGTAAATTGCTGTTTTTACACTTGTTGCTGGTTTTTTTTACACTTTTGATATCCTTTATTGCTACATAGTGAGTGAGCCTGGACAACAGAAGCATCAGTCTAAGAAGTTAGCAGACCTAAGGCACCCGCCATGATGGAGAACCAAGTCATTAGTGTCTGCTTACCGCAAACGTTAAAGCTCTCAAAACTAGATTTGTAGAAGTAAACCAGTTGTTATCACTCCTGAAAAAGGTTTGATGTTGTATGGTGGTATTGATGATGTTTAATTGTGTAAAAGTAAACTTTTGATTTA
>JAHPZR010026840.1:0-22500 GCA_019787425.1 Platygyra sinensis
AGTCCCATAATTTCTAAACGCAGTATTCATGACAACATATAGCAAAGATATTTGTTTACAAACATTGTTTTTGGTTATTTAAATGTTGTGAAAACTTTAAACAAAAGAACTCTTTGTTTCACCAGCCAATAGTTCTCTGGTTGGCATATTAATAATCAATCGGGTGACGTCATCTGATATCTTTGCTATTACGCTTACGACCGTCAGAAGCAAAGCAATGGTTTCCTTCTTCAAAAGTAAACAGAAGAAGAAATTATGGCAGTCTACGAAGCGGCTGTGCCTGCTGACACAAAGAGAAACTTCAAAACTCGCCTAACAGTATTTACGAATACAATTTTGTTACTTTTAGTCGAGAGGTTATCGCGTATACGGCGAAAAAACGACAGAAAACCAGGTATAAGCTTATTTGTTTACAATAGAGAGTTTATAAAGCATGACGTTACGGCCCAGACGGCAAACGGCAAAGATTACCTCTGGATTTTCTATTCTTTTCTTGGTAATTCCTTCAATAAATCATACAAAAAATACGAAAGCGCTCTCTTACTATGCCACGTGCAAATACCAAATATTTTCGATTCTACTGTACAAGAAGCTGAAGGACAGGACGGCAAAAAGTTTTCATTTTTGAGTTATTTTTTTTGTAAAAAAATACCCCTTAGTCGGCGCGTCGAGTATGTTGTGGACGGGTCGATGGATCAGTAAGTGAGTGAGTGAGTGAGAGATGTATGTATGTCACACCAATCAGATCGGGTCTACTATAAACAGCCAATCGAATTTCATGTTTTAAAGGTAAATGGTATATGAGAAGATCTGATCCCGATACAGTTCAGAATGGCCATATTTATTCTTCTATAAAAGAGGAGGAAGTATTCATATATTGGGTTTACTTCGGCATTTTCGGTGGGTTAGGTTGAGGATTTTAGTTATGGACAAGATGAGCCTTGAGGTTTGAAACAGTGCGTGAGCTAGTTGTATGCAAATAAACGAGATGTTACTTTTAGTTACAAAGGTAACTTGATATTTTTGTTTTTCACAAGGAGTAAATTCAATTAGGCGTCACGCATCGTCGCTTCTAGTTCTTAGGAAATGTTTTAGGGGAGGCAAGACTATTTTGATTTGAAAGAGTTCGAACGTTTACAATAGGTAACGATTGTTTTGTTCTTGTTGCATACAAATATAGAGAGATTTTTATTTTTTAGTTACAAACGGTAATTTGACACTTTTGTTTTTCACAAGGGTGTAAATTAAATTAGAGCTAACAAATCGTCAGCACCTGTTCCCACGAGATGCTTCTATTTTTAGTTACAAATGGTAACTTGACACTTTTGTTTTTCGTGTCGGAGAAAATCGTTCGCACGAGATGTTTGCTATTTATAGTTATAAATGGTAACTTGACACTTCTATTTTTGATATGGGAATAAATTCAATTGGAGCTTACAAATTGTCGGCTATTGTTTCCAGGATATTAAACAGAAAAGAAGCTTTCATTTCTAAACTGTTTTTACGTTTTTGCAGTAGCAGTTTATAGCTTTAGTTGATGACATTCATTTCAGTTCGATATTTTTTGAAGACTGCATGGCGTCAAGTTAAAGTGCAAAATCCGACTTTCAATGTATCAGAAAGTTTTTTTTTGTCTTTCTTTCTATTTTCGGTGAAGTAGTGTTGTTTTGTAAAAAGGGTAAACTTACGACTCGTATAAAATGCGAAAAGTTCTCTTAACTTGAGCAAAAATTCCTCTTGGGGTTGAAAAGGCTATGAGATCGGTGAGTGATGGGGAGTTATGCATGTGCGCATGTCACACCATCACAGTGTGGGTTGTATCAAAGAACGAATCAAATTGCCTGTTAGGAAATAAGATGATATCTATAGTAATTTGGAGACGTGTCAGGTTAGTGTAGTTTGTTTAGTAAAACATTTTACATGTCATCAATTTAATTCTGCTATCTCTAAAACCTTTCAGTTCACAAAAAAATAACTCTTGCACGCCTTGCGTGCCTATGTTTACCGTTGGCCGTAAAACGTCATGCTTAACCTCTCTAATAATTAAGCTATACAAATTTATAGTCAACAACAACTCTAGGTTTTGAAATTTATCAAATCTCTCACAGCATGGTTCCGAAAAGAAAATCAAGGAGACTTAACACCTTTCATTGATATAAACTTGACTTTATAAACTTATCTCGCTGAAGCAACTGGATAATTTTAATGGAAAATGGAAAAGTTTTTATGTAAACAAAGTCGCTTACCCCACAATTTGGCAGTTCACCTCAGTGTGAATCCTATCCGAAAAACTTCCAGCAAAAGTTTCGAAGACTAAACTGAACAAATCTTTTTGATATAGATCAACGAATCGACTTTTTCCCACTGTGTTTACCGTTTTGTAATTCCTCTAAACACACACAAAACACGTTTGATTTCTCTTGCTGATCACCTGATAAAATCATGCGACTTTTCTTGCATGGCTAAAACAAAATGCTGTGATATGTCTATAGTTTAAAAAAAGAATTGGGACTTTTGAGCGAATATTAATTTTTTTAGAGCGACGGCAATATGTGCTATTTTTCCAGTTTCGGCAGGCGTGCAACTTGAGTCCAGCGGACCGAACTTTAACTAAGCCTAGGAAAATTCAATTACAATTTTTAATCAAATGAAACTCATTTTAGTGATTAACTAGGTAAGGGCTTTAAAATCCCAGCTTATGAGAAAAATCGAATTTTCGAAGTAAAATCAGTGGTCGGTTTTTAGAGAGACAGCCTCTTAAATACCAGGAAAATTGACTCAAAAGACTACAGAACTTCGCGCGTCGAGATACGATGTGC
Organism: Platygyra sinensis; assembly: GCA_019787425.1. Classification (NCBI taxonomy): domain Eukaryota; kingdom Metazoa; phylum Cnidaria; class Anthozoa; order Scleractinia; family Merulinidae; genus Platygyra; species Platygyra sinensis. Next base: position 2,820 of record JAHPZR010026840.1, read on the forward strand.
AGCCATGCAAGAAAAGTCGCATGATTTTATCAGGTGATCAGCAAGAGAAATCAAACGTGTTTTGTGTGTTTAGAGGAATTACAAAACGGTAAACACAGTGGGAAAAAGTCGATTCGTTGATCTATATCAAAAAGATTTGTTCAGTTTAGTCTTCGAAACTTTTGCTGGAAGTTTTTTCGGATAGGATTCACACTGAGGTGAACTGCCAAATTGTGGTAAGCGACTTTGTTTACATAAAAACTTTTCCATTTTCCATTAAAATTATCCAGTTGCTTCAGCGAGATAAGTTTATAAGTCAAGTTTATATCAATGAAAGGTGTTAAGTCTCCTTGATTTCTTTTCGGAACCATGCTGTGAGAGATTTGATAAATTTCAAAACCTAGAGTTGTTGTTGAATATAAATTTGTATAAGCTTAATTATTAGAGAGGTTAAGCATGACGTTTACGGCCAACGGTAAACATAGGCACGCAAGGCGTGCAAGAGTTATTTTTTTGTGAACTGAAAGGTTTTAGAGATAGCAGAATTAAATTGATGACATGTAAAATGTTTTACTAAACAAACTACACTAACCTGACACGTCTCTAAATTACTATAGATATCATCTTATTTCCTAACAGGCTATTTGATTCGTTCTTTGATACACCCCACACTGTGATGGTGTGACATGCGCACATGCATAACTCCCCATCACTCACCGATCTCATAGCCTTTTCAACCCCAAGAGGAATTTTTGCTCAAGTTAAGAGAACTTTTCGCATTTTATACGAGTCGTAAGTTTACCCCTTTTATAAAACAACACTACTTCACCGAAAATAGAAAGAAAGACAAAAAAAAAACTTTCTGATACATTGAAAGTCGGATTTTGCACTTAAACTTGACGCCATGCAGTCTTCAAAAAATATCGAACTGAAATGAATGTCATCAACTAAAGCTATAAACTGCTACTGCAAAAACGTAAAAACAGTTTAGAAATGAAAGCTTCTTTTCTGTTTAATATCCTGGAAACAATAGCCGACAATTTGTAAGCTCCAATTGAATTTATTCCCATATCAAAAATAGAAGTATCAAGTTACCATTTATAACTATAAATAGCAAACATCTCGTGCGAACGATTTTCTCCGACACGAAAAACAAAAGTGTCAAGTTACCATTTGTAACTAAAAATAGAAGCATCTCGTGGGAACAGGTGCTCACGATTTGTTAGCTCTAATTTAATTTACACCCTTGTGAAAAACAATAAGTGTCAAATTACCGTTTGTAACTAAAAAATAAAAATCTCTCTATATTTGTATGCAACAAGAACAAAACAATCGTTACCTATTGTAAACGTTCGAACTCTTTCAAATCAAAATAGTCTTGTCTCCCCTAAAACATTTCCTAAGAACTAGAAGCGACGATGCGTGACGTCTAATTGAATTTACTCCTTGTGAAAAACAAAAATATCAAGTTACCTTTGTAACTAAAAGTAACATCTCGTTTATTTGCATACAACTAGCTCACGCACTGTTTCAAACCTCAAGGCTCATCTTGTCCATAACTAAAATCCTCAACCTAACCCACCGAAAATGTCGAAGTAAACCCAATATATGAATACTTCCTCCTCTTTTATAGAAGAATAAATATGGTCATTCTGAACTGTATCGGGATCAGATCTTCTCATATACCGTTTACCTTTAAAACATGAAATTCTATTGGCTGTTTATAGTAGACCCGATCTGATTGGTGTGACATACATACATCTCTCACTCATTCACTCACTCACTCACTTACTGATCCATTGACCCGTCCACAACATACTCGACGCGCCGACTAAGAGGTATTTTTTTACAAAAAAAATAACTCAAAAATGAAACTTTTGCCGTCTGTCTTCAGCTCTCTGTACATTAGAATCGAAATATTTGTATTTGCAGTGAATAGTAAGAGACACTTTTCTATTTTTTATTTGAGGATTACAAGAAAAGAATAGAAAATCAGAGATAATCTTTGCCGTTTGCCGTCTGCCGTAAACGTCATGCTTATAAACTCTCTATTGTAAACAAATAAGCTTATACTGGTTTTCTGTCGTTTTTTCGCCGTATACCGATAAACCTCTCGACTAAAAGTAACAAAATTGTATTCGTAAATACTGTTAGGCGAGTTTTGAAGTTTTCTTTGTGTCAGCAGGCACAGCCGCTTCGTAGACTGCCATAATTTCTTCTTCTGTTTACTTTTGGAAGAAGGAAACCATTGCTTTGCTTCTGACGGTCGTAAGCGTAATAGCAAAGATATCAGTGACGTCACCTATTGTTATTAATATGCCAACCAGAGAACTATTGGCTGGTGAAACAAAGAGTTCTTTTGTTTAAAGTTTTCAACATTTAAATAACAAAAACAATGTTTGTAAACAAATATCTTTGCTATATGTTGTCATGAATACTGCGTTTAGAAATTATGGAGACTTCCTCGTTTTGTTTGCTCGATTTATTGGGTTTGGTGAAATGCCCGGCTGAATTTCTTTTAAGGTTATTGTTAAAAGACTGGTAAAACTATGGCCGTAAAAATAACTGCAAATTAAGCCGTCGCCAATAATAATGTTCGAATTAAGCTTATGCTTTATCACCAATAATTATTAAACTCGAACGCCGCAAGGCTTTGAGATTTTGGACGTTTTCCGGCTTCTAAATGCATTTCTGGGCTTTAACTGGAATAATACTGAATCTTAACCGAATTTTCAGCAACATTTCTTCAATCTTTCGTTTGATTCAGGCGTAGTGAAATGCATGTAGTGTTTAATAAGTAGCTTTCGTCCGCTTTGTTGTTGTTGAAATGTCAAGTGGATGATGATTAGTATTGCACTAGACTTGCTGATGCAGCAAGTATGGAATAATTAACCAAATATTAAATCCCAAGACTCTTCTGAAACCTGGTCAGTTACTTATAGCACCTCCATACCAACCTTTTGCAACATTAATTATTTTTTCTGCATCAATCAGTGACCCTGCATGCAAAGAAAGCTCTACACTGAGTTTCATTTGCTATTTGATTTCATTAGTGCCACTGGTCAGGGAAACATGGTCCCTATATTTCAGTTTTTCGTAGGGGGGGGGGGGGGGGGTGGTTACGAGTTCAGCTCTGGTGCATTTAGAATATATTTCTTATCCATTTGGCTGTAATGTTGTAATGTTGTTAACATATATAAGCTGGCTGACCAAATGTACCTATGCATCAAAACCCAAGAGTGTACATAGTATAACTTACTTACATGTAGGGCTTACTTATTATTTTTTGACATAATTTAATAACATAATTTTATCACTGATGGAGTCACACAGTAATTGACAGTTCCTGCAGTCCACAGTCTTAGTGGAGAAAAAAAGCACATCACTTATTGAAATTGAATTATAAAATTATTATTGAAAGCTTACATAGAAGTATTCATCAACAGTGCTTGTTTTTTCCATTTATGCCAGAGTGATTTAGTCATTGTCAGTGAAAGTTTCAATTTTGCAGCAGAGAATGGATCTCGTTGTATTCCTGTATGCTGTTCTTAATACTGTACAGCTTTCATACCGTAACTGTATCTTACATGTAGTCACTTTGTGGTCAACTTTGAAAAAAAGAACATGTGACTTTGATGAGCTTTCAACCCGAGCCAGAGATATGGTCACATAATACTGGTCGGCGGACACCAGTGGCAGATCTAGGGAAGGGGCCTGGGGGCCCGACTCCCCCCCCCCCCCCCCCCCCCCCCCTTATTTTGGGTAAAAAATGAAGAAATAACAGAAGGGAAAATGCCAGCCGGGCAAGTAAATCAAAACTGGGCCCCCTCCTTTGCTCTAGGTGTGGATCTGCCACTGGATACCTTGTTTTGACAGCTGTCAACTTACCATAACATGGATTTTCAATATCATATGTGCAATTAAACCAAGGCTGCAATTGCCTTAGCTTTCATTTAGGTGGAGTATGGCAGCCATGTTCCACTGAGTTGGCGTCATTGGGCGCATGCGCACACGATCCATGCTGCTAACCATGTTGGCCATGATAAAAGAGTTGAATGGTTTCCTATTTCTATGTATGCATGTGATTATTTCTATAGTTATGGGGCTCTGATTTGTGGCAGCCAATGCAACAGAGCTTTGCCAGAAAACAACAACAACAACATTCTAACATAGCTCCAAGGCTTTCAGGTCAAAATTGGCAATTTTTGAAGTTTCTTTTGTCTCCAATTGAAGCTTATAGACCAAGAGTTTTAAAATGAAATGCCACCCTAATGGGAGCATCCAAATCATCTTTAGAGCTACAGGTCAATGCATTTTTTTTGCCAATTGAATTTGTTAATACGGTTCCAGTCCTAAAGTGCTTATTAAACAATGTACTGGTATCTGCAATTTGCCAAAGTCAATTTCAGTGAAAGGTTACAGAACATAGGATTTCAAAAATATCTGGAGTGATAGTACAGAAATCAATTTTGGGAAAAAAATATTTCAAAATAAAATATTGTTATTAAATGTCAAATTGGCTGCATCGCGTGGACTTAAGACACCTCAAGAGGTATATGCTAATGCTAAAGATACTATATTTAACAACAAAGTGATTCTAAACTATGTCCTTATTCTAGATCTAAACTACATATTAATAATATCACTCAAGACTGCATACCTTTCATGACCTAAGAGCAAGATCAAGATCAGGTCTACTGACTGTTTTTTTTAAAGAGGAACCTTGGGAATACACAGGGCTATCACTAAGTTATTAGTTACCTGTCGCCTTATTCTCCACACTCATGGCAAATTAACAATAATCATAATCATAATGACTTTATTACAGTACACACTGTACTGAAAGGTGACTCTTCATCTATAAAATTTACATTAATGGTAAGTCATACTCATAGTTGTTTGTACTTTATGGGTGAATTATATTGTCATCAGGCAATTTAGTGCATTCAATTCACCCAATAGTCCTTTTAATTTAATGGTTAGCTTTTCTCATTTGCATTGAAATCTAATCCAACGCGGGTGCAAACATACATGTTTGCCACTAGACATCTCAATTTGTGTATAAATAGTTCCAGCACATTCAATATAGACAAAGGACAATAAAGCTACTAACTGGAATGCAAACAATTTTAAAACCTAAAGGGAAGTTTAAGATGTCTATATTTGGACCAGCTTTTAGACACTGCAAAAGTGTTACTCTTTTGATTTATTTAGTGCATTCAATTCACCCAATAGCCCTTTTAATTTAATTTAATGGTTAGCTTTTCTCATTTGCATTGAAATCTAATCCAACGCGGGTGCAATTCATTTTTGGGCCACAACTACATCTGATTGTTCACTGATTTGCCTCAGAGGCTTGGATTATTTTAATTATTAACAATTGAAGCTCCGCTTTTAGGCTTGGCTAAATCTATATATTATTTTTATTTTCGTCATTGAAAATTGAACACAGTTGTAATCGTAGGCTTTAAGATCATGTCACAGTGATTTTTAAGAATTTTTTCTAGGTCAAATCCAGAACTCACTCCTGGTAAATAAAAAAATCAGTATAGAAAAGAAAATGTCTTTGTTATCAGCAACTTCAGATAAAACAGAACTAAATAAACATTAATATCTGTACCGTAACTGGCGTGTTCGTGTACTGTAATTTCGGTACTTTTCATGCGAATGATAACTTATTATCATCATTGAAACCAACTTAGCTACCAGTAAAACCTGTATTAAGCGGACACCTCTGGGACCCTCACTAGTGTCCGCATAATACAGGGTGTCTGTTCTGAACAAGTTCAGCAAAACTGGTTGATTATCAACCGGCCTTTTGCAAAACAGCTTTACTCAGTGTAAGATGCAAGACTGCTGATAGAGGCATAAATTCATGGTAGGCCACCCATATATAGTTTAGTGATTATGTACTGTGTTTGCAGCACAATGTCCAGTCAGTCATAATCTACGGCGTAAAATTAGAATTTTAGCTTTAACTGTGGCAACAATGTTAAAGGAGTCTGACCTCAGCTTTCAGAATTGAAAAGCCTTTGAAGTGTCTACTTACTGCAGGTTTTGTGCAAAAAATGGTTTAATATTGGTGTCCGTGTCCGCTTAACAGAGGTGTCCGCTCAATGCAGGTCTATTTTAGAGTAAATGTGGGAGGAAAATTTTTTGGACTCAAGCTGGTATCCACTTAACAGAGCGTGCAGGCTTAATATGGGGGTCTGCTAACTACATGTTTCAATGTACTTGCATTTTATGATGTCTTGTTCAAACAATTTTCAATCCAGGGTTCAAAGTAATTTGGTTTGGTTTTGCTACGCTTTATAATTGATGAAAGAAAGAAAAAAACCTTCTAATCTCTTGTCATCGAGTTATGGAGAATATTTATTTCGATTCCGCCTGGTTAGAGGTGCAGTTTTAACCTCCAAGTAACGACCGTAACTTCGCTCCCGCTGTCATGGTCAATTTTAAAACTATCCCGCATATCTCGCGGGCCAAAATGAGGAAATCCTGCCCTGCAAAGAATTTTTTATCACGAATCCCGCCATTAACATTACTGTCATCCCGCTTCTCGCCTCCATTTATTTCTACTCTCAACCCACATCACGGCAAACCTGCGTTGGATTCCAACAAGCGTAGCTTGGAAACTGATTTAAAACTTATTAAAACATATGAATAGTGAACAAGATGTATTTTCGTTTATCTCTTTTACAAATTCACGTCTATCCTTAAGATTTGTTTAACCAGTATTGTTTCTAAACTTAAGGTATTTCTCAATGTTTTGTTTTGTTACCTTGGATATCTTGAATTTCCATCGAGCAAACATATCAAGGTTTAACTGTCGTGCGAATCAAACATCTGGTAGCTGAAAAAACTTCTCAAAATATTATTACATGTCTCAGTTTGTTTCGTCCTTTGTAGTCCTTCTGTAAAGGAATACTCATGTGCTTAGTTTTGGTGAGATTTGATTAAAAGAAATCTCCAACCTAACAGTAAATCAGTCAGATGATCTCCTGCTGGCGAAACCGGCATCTCGACTTTTCATACAAGGAAGCCATATCATTTCACAAGGTTAGCGCACTTTTTGAGTTATTTCATATTAGTTTTGTGCATCCTTTTCAGTTGCAGCAATGATACAATTTAAAGGGTGGCCCTAGGTGAAGAATTTTTTATTCTTCATATGTTTTTCCCTATCAAAAATTTGTGTTTATCAAAAAACAGTCTTCACTGGGTCTTCACGAAGGAACGTGGAAACGATCGAAGTCGGAAGGCTTCGGAAGGGCCCGAGGGCAAGAAAAGCCGGAAGGGCAAGCAAAATAAAACCACCCAGCCATCCCCTACCCCCTAGCTCAAGGCATGGATCCACACTGCATATTGCTATCGACAAAAAAAACTCTTTTATACTTTTGTCAGAGCCATTTAACTGCCCAAGAAGTAGTTTCAAAACAACGTAATAAGGGAAAGTCTCTCACCAGAAACTTGTTTGCGTTTGTAAGCTAAGGGATCTTAGTCAAGTGAAGATGTTGATTCATATCAGTGGCGGATTTAGCAAAGGGGCCCGAGGGCAAGAAAAGCCGGAAGAGCAAGCAAAATAAAACCACCCAGCCATCCCCTACCCCCTAGCTAAAGGCCTGTATCCGCACTGCATATTGCTATCGACAAAAAAAACTCTTTTATACTTTTGTCAGAGCCATTTAACTGCCCAAGAAGTAGTTTCAAAACAACGTTATAAGGGAAAGTTCATTTAATATGACAAGGGGGGGATGAAGATATTGAAAATCGAAGCTTGAAATTTTAGCAGCCCCCCTCGCTAGCGGTTCAATTTTTTACGAGCCCCCTCCCCACCCCCCCTTGGTAGTCAACAAAATTTCAGAGGCCCCCTCCTCCTTCAATTCCTTTGCTCCCCTGAAAAAAAGATCGCTAGACTGTATTAAATATATTTACAGTTATTGTCTTCAATGGATTATACTATGACCAACTTGAGATCCAGGTCATTACATTGTTGAGTTGAAAGCCATCCGATCCGATCTGTACGGGCGATGTGATACCATGTGTCGGTTTTGAAGTATACAAATTTTCGGAGCCGCCCCTCCTAGCCCAACAATTTTTGCGGAGCCCCCCTTTCGGGTGTCTAAACATTTTCGGAACTCCCTCCCAGTCAACATCTTTATCTTCCACTTGTCATATTAAATAAACTTTCCCTTAATGGTGTGTTTTTAAAAGCTCTTTCTACCTGCTAAATTGAAGAAAAGTGTATTTTCTGGGTAAAACTTTAAATTTTCGGGAAAACTTTAATTACAGGAAAAGTGAAAAATTCTGAAATAGGCCGCCATGTTTAATGACGTCACTGGACCCTCGCAGTCCTTTTTGCTTACGTATTCTATATCATTTATCTCGTCTTGTGGACGACATAACAGGCTGTCTATTAAGGTAATTCCATCGAAACACAACCTACAATAGTCTTTCTTTCAGACTTTACCTGTTGGCTGCTTATGTGAAGAGAACTTAAATTTGGATGTAAAAAAGAGGGGTCTCAGTATTCGTTTAGCCGAGAGCTGGAGGCCCTTTAATAAGCCCACATTATTGCTTAATAAATTATCAGCTTTCAGGAACGTTTACATTCATTTTGAACCATGCTTTCAATGCTTTGCCGCTGACAGCAGAAAAATTGGGAGAAAGTAAAGCGAAAAATACAACAGTGGATGAATTGCCTGTCAAGGAGCTATTTCATGAAGCATTAATCAGTGCTCCAACCACGCAGTATTCTTGAGGCCACATATTATCTGTTATAAAGGGCTTGCTAAGCTTTTGTTTCAGTGATAAGTTATTTTACTCTGCAATAGAAGTATTCACTGGATAGAAAAAAGGTCATCACTGCATTCAAAAACTTGTTAGGTCGTGTTACTCGTTTAACGAAAAAACGCCTGATGATTTGTCTCTCGCAAGAAGAAGAAGAGTTAAGGTTGGCACACACTAGGGGACTAGCCGCAAGGACTTGTCACAGCGACTTGCTTCGGGGACCAGTGTACTCGTGTGTACTCGTATTTTGCATCGAAATTCTAGTCGCAGGGATTAAGCTGGTTTGATTACTGGGACTAGTCGCAGGGACCAATAGTCCCACAAATCGGTCCATTTTTTAGTGCGGCAGGTCCCTGCGACTGGTCCCTTAGTGTATGCCGAGCTTTAAGAAAAAAACACACTCTGTTTATGTGCTCGCTCTACCTGTGCGTGTTATTTGGCCAGTAAGGATGCGCAATGCAATGCTGAAGAATCAATATAAAGGTGAAAACCTCTCAAAATAACGAAAAGTAACGAAAGCGCTAGCGGATGTTCGACCTACCTCACTCATTCCCTCTTGAGTCAGATGGGTTGTGCGTCTGAGGGTTAAATAACTCTACAAGCACTACTATTTTTTTATCTCAATGCAGTTATGTCTCCAAGTGAGGACATGATTTATCACGGCCATGCTTACTCTGCTCTGCTATACGTCACAAGAGACATTTGCGTCTGTCACGCAGTGCGAAGACGCAACCAACTCCATTCCAAATCGAGTGTTGCAGGTCACGCGTTCTTTACCAAACAATCGCCAAACATTGAAGATTGCGTGATGTCATGCATAGCGCGTGATCCTCTGTGCGAAAGTACCAACTATTACAGAAAGGACAAAGGTTTGTGAATTGAATGACAAGACTGCAGAATCTAACCAGAGGACTTGGTGGACTATGAATGGGCAATCTACATGACCAACAGCGTCCGACTCCTCCCTTGTAACGACTTTGACTCTGAATGTGGACGACAAACAGACATCTGCCAAATTAAACAGGGCAGGAACAAATGTGAAGGTAAAATCAAACTACTAATCCAGAACGATTTTCACTTGAGTGTCGAAAGTAATTCAAAATATTGGTCTAAAATAACTCGTACCATTTTGTCCTTAAATCAGATGTTACACAAAATCTCGATCGTGACAAGCTCGCACGCGTTTCCGCGCTTTGTGTGCAGCTGGATGTATTGCTTCGAGTTTTGATTGGTTTACTGGTTTTGATTGGTTTACTAGTTTTGATTGGTTTACTGGTTTTGAATTGTTTACTGGTTTGATTGTTTACTGTGTTCTTCATGATTGGCTAGAGTGATTACATTTGCTTTGGATTTACAACATTCACTTGAAAAACCACTCTACGCTCTTTGGACATATTTGTTGTGAATTTATCTCGTCAGTTTTTTTTCATGAGTCACAAAGTAGATGCTTTGAACCCAAGAATATTACTTTTACTTTATTGGTTTACTGTGTTCTCCGTGATTGGCTACAGTGATTACATTTGCTTTGGATTTACAACATTCACTTGAAAACCACTCTACGCTCTTTGGACATATTTGTTGTGAATTTATCTCGTCAGTTTTTTTTCAGAGTCACAAAGTAGATGCTTTGAACCCAAGAGTATCAGTTGTTCGTATTCATGGTGTGATCTTCTTGGTGAGGGTAGTTCTGAGAAGAAGTGTTGTCGGTGACTGACGCTTCCACATACTTAGCGATGATGTTTCTGGTCTGTTGAAAGCGTCAGTTAAGCCATGATGGCATTGGCTGAAAGACTCGTGTTAAGTTTGTCATCAGTCATTGGTCAGTATTTCGATCCGTCTTTTATTAGTCAAACTAGTCGGTTTGAGGTCTGTCTATTGTTCGTCAAAATTAAGTCGGTCTGTTAGAAGTCCGTTTGTGGGCCTTTTCGTTTTCGTCGTGAATATTGACTCGTTTGTAAGACGCCGGTGGTTGTTGACAACAGTTAAGAGGCGTTTGTTCTGAGTTATTGTTACAGCTTTCCAGAATCAGTCATTGAAAATAGTTTGTACTGAAAGTCAAGCATTGCGCAGAGTCCCAGTCAATGTTGTGGTTTGTCAGTTTATGATATACAGCAATGTTGACGATTGTTGACATCACCATTTCTCGACGGTGGCAAGTTTGTGTTCAGTCTCGTGTTAAGGTTTCTGCTACGCGTAGACACAAAAAGCCGGATTTTTTTTAGGATTTTTAGAGCATCAGGAGATTTTAAGAAATTTTGGGGATTTTTAGAAAAAGATGGGATTTGGGGGGAATTTTTAGATGATTTGGAACAAAAATTGTTCTATATTCTTTGCCATTGTATTTAAAATTGCTATGAAATGAAAATTTTGTCCCATTGTTTACCATACTTGGTGAATTGGCATGGAACACTGATCCATTTGAGTGCCTTTTGTTTCATTAAAGTGCTATCTAGCGTACAAAATGTGTTTGCCGTTATCCTTTCAAGGGAGAGCTAAGGTTTCATTACAGAATAATTGTGAGAAAAATAGAGATATATCGGGATTTTTAAAAACTTTTGGGGATATTTAGAGATTTTTCGAAGGATTTTTAGGGAAAAAATTTAGAATTTCCGGATAGATTTTTAGAGCATTTTTCGGGATATTTGTGTCTAGGCCTAGTTACTGCCAGTCTCATCAATGTAGGAAGCCTGGCAGTCGGAACATTTAACTGCTTCCTGTCTGTTGTTGGGTTCGTCCCTGTCTTTAACGTTTGTCAGTGTCGTAACGTAGTTGTGGGTTTGTGAGCTACACGGATGTTGTAGGGCTGCAAGATCCGTGAGACGCTCTCAGAAGTGCCCTTAATGTAAGGTATAGTATAGTATAGTATAGTATAGTATAGTATAGTACAGTACAGTATAGTAGAGTATAGTATAGTAGAGTAGAGTAGAGTAGAGTAGAGTAGAGTAGAGTAGAGTAGAGTAGAGTATAGTATAGTATAGTATAGTATAGTATAGTATAGTATAGTATAGTATAGTATAGTATAGTATAGTATAGTATAGTATAGTATAGTATAGTATAGTATAGTAGCAACAAGTGTCGGGTTCCTGCTCGTTGCGTCAGCTTCAGTGGGTCGGTGAATGTTTCGTCTAAAAAAAAGGTTCTTGAGAAAAACGCGTTTTATTTGTTTTCGTCGCCGGTAAGCTCTCCGGTGTGTCACAAACTAGCTGCGCTCGTCTCGTTAGTCTATAGTTGTGGCTTTGTGTGAAGTCGGGTTGTAGGATGATTCGTCAAGTAATCTGTCGGTATGGTTTTCTGTACACTGTCGCTCGCAGTTCTTCGTTGTCGCCGCTTTCCAAACAGTCTAGAAAAGGAAGTTTTCCATTTTCTTCCATTTCTTTGATAAACTGGATGTCGACATTCTGTTCGTTAAGTTGGTCGTGATAAGCGACAATTTCGTCTTGGTGAACGGTGCTAAAAGTTTCGTCAGTAACGTAGCGTAACTAGAGCGGTACCGTTTGTCGGCAAATTGCAAGGGCGCGTTCCTCCACGTGTTGCATCACAATTTCTGCGACAACAGAAACAGCCGACCCCATGGCCTTTCCATGCAACTGTTTGTGGTGTTTACCGTTGTATTCTCGGTTTTCACCAGTCATGTGATCAAAACTAAAAATCGCAACAATAAATAAAATCTCTTCTGCCAAATTGTCCTTGGCGAAGTTTGTAAATAAATAAATAAAATAAAATAAAAGTCAAGAATCTGGGATACGATAGATGATTGATATATTAACAACATGGCCAAAAATCAGGTCTTTGCTGTTTTTCATTCGAGCGTTATTTGCAGAAGTGTGTCACCCAAATTTATAGAGCTTTGTATGGAGACGCCATGTTTGTGCCCTTCTGAGGGGCACAAATATGGCGGCCGTAAAGTAACAGAAACATCTGTCACTGAGTTTTGCTATTGAAACGAAACATTATTGCTCTAGAGATCCTATACATTGAAATAAATGCTTCTTCTAGGGCAAGCACTGTTTAGTTAGCAAAAACTAAAGCGATAACCCATCTTTTGACCTACGCGACAGCCTTCTTGGGCCGCCACTTTCGTGTCACGCAACGCAAGAGCTTGGAAATTCAAACGTGCTCTGTTACAAAAGGAAGAACCCTGTCGAGCTAAAACGTTGTGAAACGTCAAGGTCCTATAGGGTCTTTCATTTGATGGAACTGAAACCTCAGAAGGAAAGGTAATTTTTGATTTTGGAATATGATGACGACACATGAAAACCGAGAATTGAATAAGTTGATGTGAGGCAAAGATTCAGTAAGTCCATGATGTCTTCTGTTGGTAACGATAGTTTAACGGTGGATTGTTGAATAGCGGTCTCGGTAGACTGTAAAGCCAATTGAAGTGGAAATCTGGTAAAAAGCGATTCACATCAAAAGACAAGAGTTTGTAGTCGTCAAGTATCTGCACCGTCTTAGTAGCGTCAATAAATTTCTCCGCGGATTATAGTTTACGTCTTGATTTGTCAGTTAGGAGTTGCAGTATTGTCGTGAAGCACTTAAACAGTTCAGTGATACGTAGGGGACCCACAGAATGAGACTATGGCTTGCATCGGTGTATACCAGGTTTGAGCAGCCGGTTTCGGTAGTCTGCAAAGTTTCGGTGGCTGTGGGGCTGAATACCTCAATCGATAGTAGTGTTTCTGAGTGTTTACAAGTATTGAGTAGAATAATATGATGTTGTTGTAATCGTCTGGTTTCTATAATGCATGTATTTAACACCTTTTGCATTATTTGCACAACTTTGGCATATATATGGCGTTTTGTAAAAGGTTGAATTGTGCTTAAGGTATCAGTGTACCCCAAATTTGATCATTTTTCAAAAAAATTGTTTTTCGCTTTTTCAGATAGATATTATTGCAATCTTTCATTTAAAGAAAATTCTATGAAAAAAGATTGATTCTAAGCAAAGTTATTAACGAAAAACGTTTCTTTCCATTAATTATCTCTAATTAATAGTTGTCAACACCCTGTCGACACTTTGTCACGAGAGTAAATTTGCATTAAAAGCTCACGTGCCAGACGCGATTTTGTTCGATTTGTCGATGTGCTACTTCGAGTATTTATAGACTATAAATTTAATAGCCTATATCTATCCCATGTCATCGAAGAAAAAACGCAAAAGTTCTTGTCCTTTTGCTAGTGCGAAGTTCTCAAGAAACCTTCAAAGAGGAAAAAGGGTTCAATTTCATTCGTGAAGGAGCGAGCGGATGTGTTTGCGGCTAGTGATCAAGAACAAAATTGATGGGAGAACGATACCGTTAGTGCTACCAGAATCGGACTCACAAGAGTCATGGCAACTGTTGCCGACGATCGCCTGCAAGAAAATCTCTTGAAATCAGTTTCTTGTCGGTTTTGTCACGCAGATGTAACTTTGTTGGAGAATGTTTCTGTAAGATCCGGGCTTGGTTCATGTTGGATCGTGTCCTGTCAAAACGAGGATTGCCTGTCGAGAACTTTGCATATCTCTGAACATAATTTCCTTAGCGCTTTCGCCTTTCGAAGTTGTAACTTTTTGATCGATATCTGCACGCGTAAGTCCCGAAGGTTTCCTTTCCCTTGTTTACGCAAACTCTTTTTCCTTGTCTTCGGCATATCTCAAGCTGTTTCGTTAGAAGGAATGTGAATCCACATTAGCCAGGGCTTTTAAAAAGCAGAAAACCAAAATTTGACCGAAAATTATTCAGTCCTTACTAACCTTGTTGCGCGAGCGGCGGAAATCAGATCTTGCAATGGGATATTTCCCGCCTGGTAATTGACATGAGCTCTATTGTTAAAAAAAAATAATCCTTCCCTTGATCCATCAACAGGTCATTAATTTTCCGACATGTTATGTAATTATCTCATTACACCGGAAGAACGCCCTAAAGTATATTTTCCTTCATATCTCGAAAAGAAAATTTCCGCGAATGAAGCGCACATTTTGAGTTCGTTTCCGGCGAATTTTTAACGTTTTTCGCTGAAATTTGGAGAGAACGTTGTCCGATAATCGGACAAAAAAACAGTGTCGGGGAATTTTTATTTTTTGCTTCTCTCAAAAATTATGGCTATTTTAGTGAAGAGAATGCATGTTTTTTCAACTCTCAAAGTGTCAGAAACAAACCAGACAAGTAATCAAAATTTCCCGACACCGTTTTTTAGAGAAAGGTGTCAAGAAGACATAGCGATGTTAATCGCGTTCTCCCGCTCAAATCTGACGGGAAACGAACTTGATTAGTGAACCTCTATACTTTGAGAAATAACGCGCTGTATTCGGGAAACCTTAATTTTTTTACGTTAGTGAATAAACCGTCGTAATCTACAATTATTAAGCTTTCAGAAAATACATACTTTAGTAAGGTTTGCGTCAACCGTCCGACCGTGAAGCGGCGCCAAAGAATGCTGGTCATTTGGGGTACACTGATACCTTAAAGGGGCATTGTCACGAGTATTTTGCTGTTTTAGGTCAATTCTGTGCTAAAATCGTTACTTTAAGGCTTTAATCATAAACAAAAAGCTTCTGTAAAGCTACGACGAAGATATCAAATGAATTTTATCAGAGAGGGCTAACTATAATAAATTTCTTGAGGATTTTTGGAATTCGTGGCATCAAAACTTGAAAAAGTTGGCCACTTTTTTCAAATTTCAATCCATTTCCATCCGTGCCATCCGTAGCAACAGGCGACAGGAAACAGTTTCAGTACCTTCAAATAGTCTTCGATAACAAAACGAGATCATTAGTTTTGGAATTCATTTGATGTGAAGGCACCTTCTAGTTTTTTTTTTAAAGTTGCCAAATAGCGTGACAATGCCCCTTTAAAGCAATAAACGAAAAAGCAAAAATGTGAATATATATGCATAAAAAACATAAATTGTTTGAAGCTAGCATAAGTCATTAAATTAATCTCCTTTACTTAGACCGATTGCTACACTTATTGATATCTTTATGAACGAATAGAGTTTTGTTCCGCGAATGCCGAAGTCAGAAAGTTTTTTTAGCAAAGGAACCACCATTCTACAGGCTGTACGTAGTCAATGATTTCTCGTTGTCGCGCAAACTTTATGTCAATGTTTCTTATTATTTAGATGTAGAACCCGTGAGTTTTTTTCCCTTTTTTCTTCAGCTTGCTACAGGAGTCTGGGAATGGGAAATGAAAAGATTCCAGCCAGTGCTATCACAGCCTCGTCTTCTTTTAATTCCAGACTTGGTCCTAATTTCGCTCGGCTCAATTCGCCCTCTGCATGGGCTGTCCGTCACCCTGCTTTTCTACCACACTGGCTCCAAGTTGATTTTGGTGGGATCGTTGCAGTCAAAATGGTAGCTACTAAGGGAAGGCGGCTTGTAAACCAGTGGGTGACATCTTACTGCATTTCATCCAGTGTACACGGCACTGAATGGGTTAAGTATATGGAGAGCAATGCTGTGAAAGTAAGTCAACTTCTGAACTTTTCACATGTGGCTTTATAGCAGTGGAGCTCAGTTTATCATAGCCCAAAAAATCCAACTTCAAATGAGCTGTCGAAATAGACTTCAACTTGGAAGATAATTGTGAAGTATATATGAAATAATTCATATTTGTACTGCGGTTGTAGATGAATGTGAAGGGTGATCATCGCAGTAAATTTTCAATTTAAGCAATTGGAAAGAAGTAGCCTGAAAAAAATCAGGGCTTCAACGGGATTCGAACCCGTGACCTCCGCGATACCGCTGCGATGCTCTACCAACTGAGCTATGAAGCCACACATTGGGAGCGAGGTCATTTTATTGAGTTCATATTTTCCAGTGCAGTGAAGTGATGTGAAGTACATATGAAATAATTCATATTTGTACTGCGGTTGTAGATGAATGTGAAGAGTGATCATCGCAGTAAATTTTCCAATTTAAGCAACTGGAAAGAAGAAGCCTGAAAAAAATCAGGGCTTCAACGGGATTCGAACTGGGATTCGAACTGCGATGATCACTCTTCACATTCATTCTTGGAAGATAAGGTGCTTAACTATTTCATGACGTTACACATTCAATGAAATACCCTCCATCTTGGATTTGAAAGAAAATTAAACCAAGTCAAAAAAAAAGTTAGTCCTAAAATATTTTTCGAAATAAATAAAACAAAATAATAAATAAATAAATAAAGGCAAGACCGCAAACACGCATCGGTAACAAATTTGATATTTAGTGTTTTGCAAACTCGAGCTGGAAAATGATGTTTATAAACTCAATAGCACTTATTTACCTTTCAGGTATTTCACGGAAACACCGACCAAGATACGGTTGTTTCTCACGTGTTTTCACAGCACATCCGGGCTCGTTTCATTAGAATCTTGCCACAGACCTGGGACGGGTATTTATCTATGAGGGTCGAGCTGTACGGCTGTTCGATTGAGTGAAGAAGAGCAGAGTTCACCAGTCTAGTTTGAATGGCAGACTGTTACGTTTAA
The DNA here is from genome assembly GCA_019787425.1 of Platygyra sinensis. NCBI lineage: Eukaryota > Metazoa > Cnidaria > Anthozoa > Scleractinia > Merulinidae > Platygyra > Platygyra sinensis. The sequence goes on from JAHPZR010026840.1 coordinate 20,040, forward strand.
TATAATTTATTGATACAGCAGATTAAACAAACACGACCTGCACTTTGGGCACTTAACGAGAATTCCAAGACGCGATGTCCACTGAAACATTAGGGATATCACAGTGTAAATGATACTCAGATACTTGAGGCACTTTTTGGCATAACCAAAATTTGCATTTTTATTATTTCGCAATTTCACGCTTTTTGATTCATTTTTCAGTTTCTTTTTTTCTCTTCTCGTTTTTCACATTTAACCATTCGAAGACTAGTTCAGGAAGACGAAAGCTTGTATTTTTATAATCGTTTTCAGCCAGGCCAGAGATCATTTATAAATGTTTCCCAAAAATCACATTTTGTGTATGAAATTCTGGTATAATTTACGTTTAGATTTATTTCTTAACGATAATAATATAAAACCATCTAAAAATAATAATGTTTCCCTTGACTCTTGCAACTTTAAGTCATATCTGTAAACTCTACAGAAATCTTGACCTTACACCTTTCATGTTTCAGTGGCCTCCAGCCTCGCAACGCGTGAAACAGCATCCCACGAGTCAAATACGCACTGTTCAATTTGAGCGAATCCTGCTTCTTCCAAAAAATGTTTTTTCTGTATCCCGCCATTAAAATTTGTCATCCCGCAAACCTCCTCCATTTTTACTCTCATTCCCATCCTGCCAAATCTACGTTGGACCTTAACAAACGAAGCTTGGAAACCGATTTAAACATGTGAATAGTTTGATTTTTTTTCTCTTAAGAGAACAAGATGCATTTTCCTTTATCTCTTTCACAGTTTCCCTTAATTCTATATTTAAGATTTATGTAGCTAGTGTTGTTTCTAAGCCTAAGGAATTTCGTAATTTTTACGTTTTACTTCCTTGGAAACAAGAGGTGTTAAAAAGTGATTAGCGTGCGAATGGAACATCTGGCTCCTGAAAAACTTCTCAAAATATTATGACAACTCTTTATTTTGTTCCTTTGTGGTCCTTTTATTAGTTTTGGTTAGATTTGAATCAAATAAACCTGCGGTCCAACTAAATCAGACGATCCCTTGTCCGCGGAACATCTCCAGGTAAGATTGTGCGTTACACAGAACACCACGTCATTTCACAAGGTATTACATTTTAATTTAAGCTTTTATTTGTTAGTTTCTGTGTCATTTTTAGTCACTACAATGACGGAAAGGATGGCGTTCAATGAAAGTTTTTGATTCCTCCTATTTTTTCTGTATCATAAATGAAATTTTTGTTTTACGTAGGAAAGCAATTTTAATTGCCTATTCACGTTGAAAATGGAAATCTTGGCGATTCCTCGGAAATTAAAATCGCTTAACGATTTGTTTTGGAAACTTGCCCTGAATGTTCATACAAGACTCTACTTACCATCTATAATTCATTAGTCCAAAAATTGCAAATCGTGCTGCACGTGTCATAACTTTTTCAAATTACGAGCGCAGAACTGATGAGTTGTTGCGAATGGTAAATTGGGTTAAACTGGACCGTCAACGCCTTGTTGATAAATCTATAATGATGTACAAGATTGTGAATAGAAAGGTTCCAGACTATCTTAGTTCGCACTTTGTCTTCCGTTCACATACTTTAACCTATAATTTCAGAGAGAATGACTTTTCGCTTGCCATTCCACAGCCGCGCACTATTATTGTAAAAGAAATCTGTCATACAGCGGTGCTGTGCTGTGGAATGGCTTACCCTTGGATATTCGTCAGTCCCTCTCTCTTGATGTATTTAAATCTACAGTTGAAAAATTATGATTTTGATAGAAGATTTACGAAACTTTTATTTTGCTTTTATACACGGCTTCCTTGTAAAGCAGGTTTTTATCATTTCTCTTATTGTAGTAGTTGTTAATAATTTATTAGTGAGGTAGTTAGATTAATTTCAATATTGTTAAGTCCTGAGGGAAATACCGTGTCTAAATAAAGATTTTACCTTCCCTTATTTACCTATCAAGCAATGTTTCGAAAAATACAATAAAGAAGATAGGTCACAAATCTCCCAAACGAGATATGATGAGCCAAGCTGACCCAATTTACGAAAAATCGCCCGCTTTATTTCATCCGTCCAAGTCTCCTTTGGTGTTAGTTGGAAGTAAAGAAATACTTGAAAAGAGAAAACTTGGTAGGCGGAAAGTCTCGAGCTTATGCAACAATGTGCAATATAGATTATGGGGAAAAAATACAAAATTTCCAACAATATATTTAGAAAATTTTCTTCTTAATTAAAAAGAAAATTGCACACGAAAATTCTCGTGGGAATCACTTTAACCTGAAACTCCAATTTTCGTACCAAAAATTCGTAATTAAATGTTTATTCTGAACTCACCTTTATACTATCAGTTTCCTTCGCGGCCCATAAAGTCCTAAAGTGTGACGTGACAGAAAAATAAATTGTGAAATTATGGGCTTTGGCGCCATTTTCGAATAGAACGTCCTTACAAAAGGGTCCTTGCCAAATACTACT
>JAHPZR010026840.1:27500-35000 GCA_019787425.1 Platygyra sinensis
GTAAATGTCTCTTATTATATACATGCGCAACCTGTGAGCCTTCTTCCTTTATTTCTTCAGCTTGCTACAGGAGTCTGGGAATGGAAAATGGAAAGATTCCATCCGGTGCTATTACAGCCTCGTCTTTTTATAATGACGGACTCGGTCCTAAGTTCGCTCGGCTTAACTCGCCCTCTGCATGGACTATGGGTTACCATCCAGGTCCACATTGGCTCCAAGTTGATCTTGGTCGAATCATGGCGGTCAAAATGGTAGCAACTCAGGGAAGGCCGGTTGCTAGTCACAGGCAGTGGGTGACGTCTTACGAGATTTCATCAAGTTTAGACAGGATTGACTGGGTTAAATATATGGAGAACAATGGTGTCAAAGTAAGGAGCTTTATAAATTTGTAATTTAGCTTATGATGAATAGCCCGATAAATTCAACTTGGAACTCGATGTCGCAATTTACTTTCAAACGTTCAAGAAAGTAGTTAAATGTTAGGAACGTTTCATGAGGTCAAGCATTTAATGTACCCGCCATTTTGGATTTGTAAGTCAGAAAAGCCTTAAAATTGATTCCAAAAATCAGAAAGATAGGAAATACAAGCTAAGTTTGAAATAAAATTCTTAATATATGAAATCCAAGAGCAGACTAAATCAGAAATTTAAGCTTAAAATACAAATTTGGATGACACAATTGCAACCTTTTAAAGTTAAAACATAGTTGTAACAGAACGTGAAGCTGCATGACCAAAAATTCCTTGACAACCTCTCAAAAAAGGTACAATTTAACCACTAACTATAGCATTTAAAAAATTCTGTTTCGTCGTGGAAGGATAAATAATGTTTATTCATGTGTGGCCCAAACATGTCACGATAACAAATTCGATGTTAGCTGATGTTTAGCGTCATTTTTCCAGTTGGAAAATGAAGCTCACAAACTCAGTAGCACTTATTTACGTTTCAGCTATTTCAAGGAAACATCGATAAAAACACAGTTGTTTCGCATGTGTTTCCACAGCACATCCGGGCTCGCTTCATTAGAATCTTACCAAAGGCCTGGAGGGATCGCGTAGCTATGAGGATCGAGCTGTACGGCTGTTCAACTGAGTGAAGCAGGCTCCAGTATGAATGGGAGACTGTTACGTTTAATTATATAGCTACAATAGATTTAACAAGCACAGCTTGCACTTTGAAGACATTTTTGATAACTACTTGGTGTAGCCGCTACTTACCATTACGTGAAAGCCTAGTTTCCTTGCGGCTGTTTTTCCTTGCGGCTGTTTTTAGTTTCACTGCATTTTGCTTTCGGGTTAGCTTTCAATAGTATGTTAGGGTAACTCTATATAAACTTATGGTACTGCACTGTAGTTTAAATGTGTCACCACCCGGACCATTACGTGAGTTCCTACACCAAGTAGTTATCACATTTTTCGCTGAGTCCAAGACGCTGTTTAGTTTAGGAAGCTTAAGCAACGACGACGAAGACGCCGAGGACAACACCCAGTAAAAAATGAATTTATATTTTACCGTGAGCGAAATTCGCGATAGTTCGAAATATCGTCGTCCACGTTCTGTAGACGACGCAGAACTTGGTCATTTCACGTTATTAGGGAGTTTTAGCAATGAAGACGGCGACGGCGGGGACAAAACCTTGTAAAAAATGAATTTATATTTTACCTTTGAATGTCGCAGCTGTGTAAATCTGTCCAGTAGTCTTGTCGGTCTAAAAACTCGCTCAGGCTAAACATGTACCCACGACGTTTTTTTGAAAACAAGATACGAAAAATTAGCCATTGCGGTTCGCGTTCTCCAAAATACGTAGAACTTAGTCATTTCACGTTGTTGTTTTGCAGAGGACGGCAAAGAAATATACAAAGATTCAAAACGCACGTGCACAGCTATTGTTTTGCTCATTAAACCTTTTGTTTGTGACGCTCTCCCCGCCGTAGCCGTCGTGGTTTGCTAAAACTCCCTATTGTTTTGCAGAAGACGGCAAAGAAATGTACAAAGATTTAAAACGCACGTGCACAGCTATTGTTTCGTTAATTAAACCTTTTGCTTCGCGATGTTCTTGTTATTGTCGTCGTCGTAGTTTGGTTAAGCTCCCTAACATCTCAATGCACACGACATTCACATGCTTGGGGCACATTTTGGGATAATCACTATCGCATCAATTAACTTATACATTTTCTTCTTTAAAAACTGAAAACATTTGCAAACTTGAGCTTAGAGATCATGTTTCAGTGTGATGTTAAGACATTGTTCTTGTCCAAATTTGTAATTACAGAGAACATTTACCTTCCCTTCACTCTTAGCCCGGAAATAATAACAACATAGAAAGCAAAATGTGTCGTCTTATCAGCATCTCGAGCACAGATGGATAACTAAACAATTCCATTACCTGTGCTTAAAAGATGTGTTTCTATACTGTAACATTGATACTTTTGAAAGTGAAAAATGATCATCGCAGTAAGTTTTCCAATGTAATGAACTGGAAAAAAGAAGCCTGAAAAAAATTCAGGGCTTCAACGGGATTCGAACCCGTGACTCCCGCGTTACCGTTGCGATGCTCAGTTGGTAGAGCATTGCATTTTACTCACTGCGTTGCTCGCATTTTTCCTCGCCCCTGCGGGGCTCGGGTAAATACTACGCAACTCGTACATGCATTGTACCGTACCGTGCGGTACTGTACCGTATTGTACATATACCTGTACTGTATATAAAGCTTTGTAAGTCTCATAAGTATTCTATTGTATTGTACTGTAATTGGCACAGTTAACTTAAGTATCGTAAATTTTGAAGCTGTATCATAATTGCAGGTGACAAGATCTATTAACATGACTGACGAAATTCTAACAAAGCTAAGCTATCCTTTTGTGTTCTATTTTATGCTGTGAATGCAATCAAACAGCTCCCAGATTGGTTCTTGATTAACAATACGTTAAAAATGTTCCTAGGCAAAAAGAAACAAAATCCGCCGAGTTTTAAGCTGCCGTGCTTTCCTCTTCAACCGGCTAAAGTGATACAATGTAGCGAACGAAGACACGTGGAACAAAACTTAAAAATTAAATAGCCGGCGTACATAACAAAAAAAGTTCATCTTTATCAATAATGCACGATTTTAACTTATGCTCCATGCAGTCTTAACTTGGTTTTCATATATGTTTAATCCGCACGAGAAAACCTCTTCCGAAGTCAGAAAGGGGAGAGACATTCAATTAACAATCTTAAGAAGTGATATCGGGACAAAAACTCCAGCTGAAGGTAAGAAAAGCAAACTTTCCTGTTTTTTTTATTATTATTATCATTATTATTTGTTACTCAGTTTGGCTTCAGTTATTTGCGATCCGTGATCGTAAAAATCCTGTAATGGTCGGGTTACGTAATATGAAACTTAGAGTTCATTTTGCGAGTGATAATATAAGATGCTTCTCCATCAAGACATTGCTATCTAGGTCTAGCTGGACTTAAAGTCATCCATGAAGCTGATAGAGTTCCTTATAAACTGGAATTAGATAAAGCTTAGTAACATTTTCTCATGACTTGTTTATATAGCAGATATTACAAGAAAAAGTTATAATGTCGTGCCTATTTAAATGCGTAAAGCGCTTACATTTCAGAAATTTTATTTCCAGTAATTTCAAGTAAGGTGCCCAACGAAATCACTGAGTTTCTCCGCTTTTCTGTTCATAAGACAAGAATTTCTCTCTATTTTGGAAGTGATTCTAAGTTTTCGCAACTGAAAAGCGCCGATCTTTGGTTTGTTACGTAATAGATTCAAATCGATCTTTAGATTGAGTAAGGCATAAACATCTTGCTTCTAGATTCTCTGTAATCGATGAAAACCAATTAACATGGAGAAATTCTGTCTCATTGCCAGTCAAGTTACGAAACGTTTCATTTTTGTAAAGATTTTAGCTTCTCAGTGTAAAGCGATGATCCACGATCTGTTACGTAATCTAAAAAGTTTCGTTTCTGAAAGCGGCGATGTTTAGTTTAGTTCGTTACTTAGCAAAAGGAACTAAAACGAACTAAAAGTTTTGCACATATGCTGGAACGCGCTTAGCGATCTCTAGTTCGTCGCCACTGAATTGCAAAAGACTTCATAGAGTAAAAGGAGCTGCAATGCTGTGCAGAAATGAGCAAAGAACTATGAAAAAAGAGTGTGTGACTGAATTTCGAAATTTCCCATGTATATTCCTCTTTTCTTGTCAGGTGTTATGTTTCCCAAGCTTATCATGACAGCGTTGTTTGTGATTCTTGTTCACTCTCCGTTGCAAGTTCCTCTGGCTTCTGCCATGCAGTGCAAAGGCGCAACCCGCTCCATTGCAGATCGCGCATTAGCTGGTCATGCGTTTCTTACCAAACCTTCTCCCAGCGCGGTAGCTTGTGTGATACTGTGCGACGCGCATCAACCCTTGTGTGAAAGCATCAACTATTACCAGAATACAAAGGTTTGTGAACTAAATAACAAGACTGCAAATTCCAACCCAGAGGACATGAAGGTTTATGAATGGGCAATTTACATGACCAACAGGGCAAGAATCCTCTTTTGTAATAATTCTGACTTCCAATGCGGAGGACAGACAGACATCTGCCAAATTAAGCCGAACGGCAACAAGTGCAAAGGTATGGCTAGTAAAGGTTAACGCACTCAGAGAGTGAATTATCGGGATTTACCTTCACGAGTTTACTAACAATGAACGAGCAATTTCAATACCGCACGAGGCCGCCGAGTGCGGTATTGAAAATTTCCCGTTCATTGTTGGTGAACGAGTGCAGGTAAATCCCGATAATTCATGAGCAATGAGTGCGTTAACATTTTTATCATTCAAATTAAGGGGGGTGAACCTTAACTACAAATCTGTCGCTAAGGAAATCTCAAAACCTCCTTTTTTTGGCTCCAGAAGTCAGTGGGCATCAAAGCTTACCATGTTTGTTCGATTCATGTTTCCTTTAAATGTTTCTAACCACGCCCATATTTGGTATGTCGCGTGACCAAAATAGAAAATGTCTAAAAACTCGGACTGAGTGGATCGTTTTCAAAATTTAACAATACGATTTGTTAAAACACAGCATTATCTACAACTTGTAGTATGCGTTTGAGGAAGTGTACAATATTTCGAGAATTATAGATGTTTAAGTGCTTTTATAGCCTCTTAAAGATCTATAATTTTCGAAGTATTGTACATTTCCTCAAACGCATACTACAAGTTGTAGATAATGTCGTGTTTTAACAAACCGTATTGTTATATTTCGAAAACGATCCACTCAGTCCGAATTTTTAGACATTTTCTATTGTGGTCACGTGACATACCAAATATGGGCGTGGTGCGAAACATTTAAAGCAAACGTGAATCGAACAAACATGGTAAACTTTGATGCCCACTGGACTTCAGGTGCCAAAAAAAGGAGGTTTTGAGATTTCCTTAGCAACAGATTTGTAGTTAAGGTTCTCCCCCCTTAAATGTACTGAAATAAAACTCGCGGGTTTGAGTCAGCCGAAGCCATGTGTAATGACAGTGGTGTATTGAATTTACACCACGGCTATTACACCACGATAATGACGTCAAGGAGGTTGTTTCGTCACAACCCAGTATCACGTGGTACAACTCAGCCAATCAGAAAATAGGGATTCCTACAGTGTATAATAATAACAACTATTCACCTCAGTGTTGGGTAGAAGTGGATATTTACAGTGCTGCGAAAGTATTAGTATATATTAAAACAGTGAGATAATATACACCACAAAAAATTAATTTGGATGACTTCTTCACTTGTCACGGATGCAACCCGTGACGCAATTTTTTCCCAAGTTGCTCGGAGGTAAATAGAAAAGGATATTCGGACTTGGACTAGCCAATCAGAGCGCGAATTCGACGCTATCCACTGATTGAGTATATACTAATATCTTTTATAGAGTAAACCAGTTATCTGGGAAATCCCATTTCCAAAACCTCGATTTTAAACATTTTTTTTTGAAGGATGCCCCTGGGACCCAGCCCCCCCCCCCCCCCCCCCCCCCCCTTCATCCTATTTCCGCCACAGAGTTTATATATACAAATCAGTAATCTATCCAGCGACAATCTATCGTGAGTCCCAATTTTCCGTGAGTCCCTCCGGCTTTTACAACTTATGGCGAAAGAAACGCAGGTGTTCATCTTTGCCTTGTACTGAGTAACATGACAGGCTTCCAGATGTCGTTCCTAACAAATCTCCACGCGCCTCTCTTTCGCTGCGTTGCTTAGGTGTTATTTTTTCTTAACCCTGTCACAAACCAAAAAAGAAGTAATGTGCTGTAGTATTTTAAGGATGCGTCACTGTTGAAACCGGCTCTCAAATTCTCACGTACCACACGGCTTGCAGGTGATGGACAGTTAAATCTAAGTTTAAGAGAATTTCATTGAAGGAAGAAAGGAATAAACTTCACTATAAGATGATTGAGAAGATAGCTTGACCAGCTAATGAATGCAATACTCAAGGAAATTTTTTTCATTAGATTGTGGCAAACCTTTGGGCATGGAAAATAGAAAGATTCCAGATTCTGCCTTGACTGCCTCGTCTTTCCACCGTAATGGCCTAGATCCACGATACGCCCGCTTACACTCAGCTACTTCGTGGTCTGCAGGCATCAATAATAGTAGCCAGTGGCTACAAATTGGCCTTGGAATGGAGACGGCGATCAAGAAAATAGCTACTCAGTCAAAACATAATTCCATGCACAGGGTGGAAACATATGAGATTTTATCTCGTGTTGATGGAGGAGACTGGGAGCCATATCAGGAGGATAACGCCGTGAAAGTAAGTCAACGTGCCGTCGCTGATCTTGAATTTATGTATGGCTCGCAGCACATATATTAACCTAGTAAATGACCTGAATCCGAGTCATGATAAATTTGGGCTCTCGTTATCTACCCATCGACCGGAAAAAATGTCTCTTTGATCTATTTTGCTATATTATCCATTTGAACTTCAGTTATTTCCAAAATTCGCCACTTAATGCTTTATTTCATTTGCATTTAAAATGAAGTTACCATCGCAGGAAAAAATGGTGCCAGTGTTCACTCCATTCCACATGCCTTATACTAACGATTTCAAAAAAGAACCTAAAACGATCTCGAAATACCCATGGCGATCACTTGCATCTTGTCAGAAAACCCTAAAGAAGCATAGTCATGGTTGAACTGTTTGAAAAGCTCAACCTAAATTTTTCAATGTCGTTGTTTGCAATTCTTGTCAATCTTCTCCATCCTCAACCATCCTGGTTCCTATAGGGTTTATTATTATCTCTTTGATGTTTTTCTTTCTTTGTAAAGTATTATTTTCAGGTTTCCCTCATTTTAACGGTAATTTGGTCGATGGTCAAAATAACTCAAAATACCTTGACTGTGTTCCCTCAAGTGACAAGAAGTTGCGTCTATTCTTTGTCCTACTCCCTCTGCTCTCGACAAATCTATGGACAAATAAAGTAGCCAGTGATTATTTACATGTTCGTTTTAATCTGACATATGACTTT
>JAHPZR010026840.1:40000-50000 GCA_019787425.1 Platygyra sinensis
AAAATATCAAACCACTCTGTTGTTCTAGTTTGATACTGAAAGAAATCATTTGTCTTGATATAAGAGGACTCTACGAGCAAACAGAAGTCGAGATTTATTTTCCGAGATGTAAACAGAAGTATCGCGTTACAGTCGCCATATATGCAAATTAGAGTCAAGCTTTTTGTCCTCAATGAAAACGCCGCAAAACATTTACTTTTACATTTGGATCCCTGCCAGACAACCCAGCCGTCACATGGGCTCTACGCCACGTAAGATTACTCAATAAAAATAAGCGATCCAAATAAACCTGATCTTTATACGTGTGGTGTTTGGGTCGAGTCTGTCGACCCCGTTGCTGCTTTGTGTCCGACAGATCAACTTCTGTACCAAACAGTTCAGTCTGGTACTGCTGAATAACCTTTGAATTCAAGATATGAAGAAATCACTGTGATGACAGATACCAGCCCTAAAATATATTTTGTGCAAGATCCTCTCCTCCTCATGTTCGAAGTTGCAAGAATTACCCATGTAGCATTGCCTTGCGAGCTGACTGAAAAATTAACCGGGACCACCGTGCGCGCCTAGTTTCGTCAAATCGGGATTGATTCGCATACTACACCAATATTTCACACATTCTTTATACGTATACGTGGGGGAGACTATAATGCCTCTAATATACGTGGGGGAGACTATAATGCCCTCTGGGCCAAAACCCTGCGGGGGCAAAAACACCTAAAGTACGATTAAAATGTTTATATATCAGAGCGTTTGAATTACTGCTGGTTGATGACCTGGCATCCATTAAAAGGAGCTTGAGGTTCTCTTTGAGTCAAGACGAATTCAGTCAACATTACAAGGAATACGTCTGTTTTATATATATTGCTATATGCACATGTTATAAACAAAAAGCGTGTTACTTCATATTACATCTTACGGTTACATTCTGGAATTCTGAAATTCTGGAACGAACTTCATCGATATTACACAACAGAGAGGCTTGTACGGAAATAAGGTGCAGTTTGATCTCTTAGGCCGAGATTAATAGTCCGTTGTCGGAATTAGAGAGATGTTTCTAAGGAGAGTTTCGACTGTATGCAGATGAAGGGGCGTGGTGGGATTAGAAAAATTTAAAAATTGAAACAGGCTTAATCCTTGAAAGGTGTTGTTTAACTGAAATCTACCTTTTACGTGAGTCTTTTTAAAGCTGGAAATTTCTCACCTGTCTGAATTTACATCAATCATCTTCAAATGGATGGAATTCAAATGTTCTGGGCAATTGGAACATCGTCGCGTCTTCTGCTCCAAGTGCTGATGCCATTTTTCTTTCTTTCTCTTCTTTTCTTTAGTTGCACATGCAACAAACAACTCAATAAAGTCAAAGTAGGGTCCTCGTTTAGGATTGCACACGAAGAAATGAAATTGTTGTTTCTAAGGGGTCATAAAGAGCTTGAGCCGCGCCTTGGGGGGCAATTTCACAAAGAATGAGAATGACAAGTTTGTGGCCCCTTGACTTGGAAGTCGTAGCCAGTTTATTACTTTTATGGTTAAGCCTTATTACATTTATGGTTATTCGGCTTATTACATTTAAGGGCAAATTTTATTACGTTTATGGTTAGTGGATTTATTATATTTGTGGTTAAGAATTACTACATTTATGGTTAGTATTAAATTTATGGTCAATTTTTATTACATTTATGGTTGGTATTACATTTATGGTTTTTATCACATTTATGGGTGATACAAGCGTAACTATTATCGCAGAAATTTGAGGTGCAGCAAGAATGTTTGAAAATTTGTATAAGGTGTTAGACAGAAGAATATTACAGTGCAAGCTACACTATTCGTACCACTATCGTTAAATGAGCACCAAACTCCTAAGCACTCTGTAATATCAATGGCAAACAAACTCTATACTAAGTTCCAAAAAGGTTAGCTGACCCGGCCTTAGAGTCGCATGAACTGAGTGCTAATAAAACTCGTGGACAAAACAATACAATTTCCGTTGTAAACAGGCGAAAGACTTATTAAGATAGAACTTGCTAAATACTGTCGTGGATTTGATCATAGGGAGTAAGCCAACCACGACTACGAAGGCAGTTAAGGAAAACGTCACGAAACAATCAGATTTAAGAGTGCCTGTCTGTAAAAATCAGAAATTTGATTACGCTCATATTTTTATGGTAGATCAGAGTGGCCAGGGAATGACAAAAGCTACTGGAGAATTTATATCCTTAGAATATCATTTTACTTCAAAGAAAAAATGCAAATTACCAAATTATTTTATAACCGTCATTTGACGCACCATTTCAAATTCAAGAGCCTTCAGTGCAAACCCACGTTTATTGTTCGTCTAAACCAGTCTGTGCAGTCTGTGCGCAATTTAAGATTAAGGGGACTAATTCAGTAAATGTGGATAGCTTTACGTCATAACCGAATTCGAAAGTCGTGCTGTAACATTACTGAGCTAAGTATGGTTTAGAAGATATAGACTCAAAGTTTTGAAAGGCCATTTCAACTTGATGGGATAGAGGTTAACTTGAATATGGCTGAAACTTTTAATTAGTCTTTTATACTTCTAAGTTTGCCTTTTTTCTTGAAATGCATGCAATTCAATTGCAATGGTAAAATGAGCCCTGCTCTTTTCTACTGGTAGACCACTGAAAATCAAAAGCGTTAAACACCGGAATGCGTAGGTAAGAGAGCGGTTATTTTCATGTAATCGTGGTTAACATCGGACTTTAAGGCCCGTTGGAATTTTAATGCCAAAACGGTTTTCTCGATATTAATTGAAAAAGTAGAATGATCGGAACCACTGCTGACATGTACTTAGTATAGTGTAAAGGGACTGAACCCAGGAGTGTCAGTAGGTCGTCTCGAGTACAGTGCTTTTCAGAACTACCCTCGGCCCGACGACCATACGATCTGAAGTCTTAGCGCTGCAAAAATAAAAACGAAACTCACTCAGAACTCTTTTTCATCCCTACATCAAGCACCTCAATGAGGCAGATTGGAGTTCAAAGATGCCAAAGGAGGAAACGCATCCTTGAAAATATAGCAATCCAAACAGTCAACTGTCATATCTTTATCATTTTTCTTGTTCTCATGCGTATGCACGAGGATACCCAATCGACCTAAACACTTGGCTCATTTGCTTATCGGCTATCTTTTGTTTTACTTTTCAAACAGCAATCATCAACCCAGCACAGGAGCAATGAACCAAGAAACAAGATTGGCACACAGACTGAATGCGAATCACTTGATCCAAGCAGCTTCCAATGTGCTCAATTTTCTAGAGTTAGTCGATGAATTTCCTGGCCTGTACGCTGGACCAGTCCTAAGAAATGCTATCAGAAGGTACGAAGTTTTCTGGTTACCACTCGCAGCTAAGCAAGGAAGGAAAAGCAAGCTTCTGGCAGCTCCCCTAGACATTGCCTGGGTCTGGTATGTACACATGTTAACACCACAGAAATACGAGCAAGACTGCATGAGTTGTGTGTCTCAAGTCATTGACCACACGCCCATGAACAGATACCAACGACAGGAGGGAGTCCAGAGAGCAAGACATTTATGGGAAGCCGGTTATCCCGGGGAACCATTTGAACTTAACTTGACCCAACCAGTGCCATTTTCTATGCCTTACCAATTGAAAATTGGCCATGAACTCGAAAAGGCTTCTTACGACCAATCTAGGTTCTATTACCAAGTATCGCTGCCTCACTATGCAGACAGAAGATTTCTTGCCAAAGCCGTTGAGCGCTACCAGCATCATCTGGAACTAAGAAGCAGAAATCCACAGATCTCAATTGTTCCATGCTATGACGTGGTTTTAATCTGGCACGCCCATAAACAAAATCCACTCAATTACAAGCAAGTTGGTGCTTAGTTTTCCAGAAGCGATTATGGCTCCAAATGACTTTGGGAAGCCTTACTTGCCCTGCGAAGCTGCCACTCATTCGTTGCTTGACGTCAGGAAACGAGATGCATTCAGGTGCCGTGTGGCCCATTCTATGGAGGCCGTGCTGTCAGCAGTCGAGATCTTCAGTCTACACAATGTTGCTGTAGCATCGGCTTACTCGATCAAATCCGCCATTCTTCCAGAAAAGGGATCAATTTAAGACGAGGAAGGATGCGCTACGCTGAACCAAATGAAGGGCGAGAGAGCCATGCTCATACGAGGTCAAAAAGATTGGGGCATTTGCATCGGAAAATGGAAAAAAGGTGGCTTATTTAACCGATCCGCTGGCCAGGCAGAAATCACGTTTTTTAATCTTCATGGAACTAAAGGTTGGTGTGAAGTACGCAAATACAAAGAAGGGCTCTACATGATATATATTGATTCAATTAACTACGTGTACGTAGATTTGAAGAGAGGAATCTTTGTGGTATCTCCAGCCACTCAATACATTCCAGAGATGATTGCATTGGCCTTCTCAGTGTCAATTCTCTACCTGCTCTGCAAACCTTACACTCCAAAACAATCGAAAGAGTCTTCGCCATCAAGTCACAAGATAGCCAAGAGGGACAATATAAACCCACTGCTTCTTGCTGCAGGTTACAGCTGTAACTCGGTTCCAACCAATGTCTATTTGGGTCCCAAGGCTTGTGGTCCATTGGTTGGAAGCTGTAGCTATGATCTCGATTCAGAATCTGGGACGGATTGGACAAAACGACCACCAACCAGAGGTTTACTTGACACTGAGGAGGCTTCCCTGTGGTTTAAGTTAAGCAGAGTACCCAAGCCATCCACTAGAAGTCCCTCTGAAGGGTCCTCAAGAAGAGGTGGTGGAAGGTCTTCGAGAGGTTTCTGGGGAGGCCCAGGTGGAGGAGGTGGTGACGGAGGGGGGGCGGGGGTGGAGGTTTTAGTGGTGGTGGAGGGGGACGGTGGTGGAGGTACAGTAGTTGTTGAGATGATGAAACTTGGTAGACAGTTTAGAAAGACTTGCTAGAGACTTTCATCCATCCCTTAACATAAATCAAATATGACTAAATTTATATTCACATAGATTGCCTCAGGTACTGACGTAGCCTGATGAAAACTTTCCTGGACTACCTGCAAGCTTGCACGATTGTAAGAAAAACGATGCATTACAGTAATTACAATTAATACGTAATTACAGTAATTACGTAAATTTACATTCAGATTTAGTCAGCTGCGTGTCTATAATTTCCTTTGTTGGGCATCCATTTTAGATTGAACCTTGTACTTTTGTTCAAGCTGCTCTTCATAATTTCTTTGTTGGGTATTCGCTAGCCGTTGTATTGAACTTTTTACTTATGCCACGTATACTCTTGTACAGAACTTTGGATACTTTTGGCACGTACGATCCTTTCAAGGGGAGCTTCTCCCTGTTGTCAGTCACTTATTGTAACAAAGAAATCACGTTTGGTAATCACGAACTTTGAAAGGAAATAAGTTGAACATTTTATGTTCCACACGTGAGTGTCATATAAGCAAGCTATATTATAAACGTTTTTGGATTAAATCGTCGACGTTATAAAGTGCAGAATAAACTACTGCTGGACCAAGTTATGTCTCTTCCTTGACGTCCTTAGTGAGATCATTGGAGTAGATCCTCATGTACCAGGAAAATCGTGACGGGATTCCGTTCCCGCAGGCAAAGCAGTGCTCTCCTGAGTTAGATTCCCCCAGTTGTCATTCCAGTGACCGTTCATACAGAAAAGTACAGTGTTTGCATGAAAAACCTATCCGTCCCAGTAGTTTGCAGGGAAAAATTGTCTTCAACAGATTCTTAACGATCTTTTTTGGTCTAAAAAAATACTAATATCAAATTCATGGAGGGGGGATTTTAGAGGCGTCTCAATTTATAATAATAGACTGAATCTCTGACAGCTTCTTTGGTCTTCTTTAAAATCAAAACAAAGGGGTTTTTTGTCGATTAAAAATGTCAAAGAGCCGAATTTGCCAAATCCTAAAATCCTCCCTGGAACCTAGCTTATAATTTGGGAGCTTTAAATTGATATAACCACTACTTCTTCGTTTTAGTCTTGGAAATTAAGCCTCTTATCCCATAGAACAAGGGACATGTTTACTGCTACCCTATTCGGAGTAGTTCTGTAGGGTACTGACGCAACTTGTGGCAAGTCATCATATGGAGGAACAAGCTGACTGTTATTTTGCGTCAGCGGCTTGGTTCGTAATTCGGCTTATCGATGAGAATAATTTAAACATCTGGCACAATTTTACAGTACTTTGCAACATTTTAATAACAACTGGAAAATATGTATAGCTAACATTTTCTCCGGCTGGTTAATGGTCAAAAAAGCAACGCAGCACCCCAGTTGTGTGGTATCCACGACACAGTTCTGGTGAGATTCAAATTACAGTTTGATATATAAATTAGAGACTGCATTTTGTTGCTGCTGTCTCAGTCCATCTCAAGTTCTGGTAGCTAACTCTATATTGTTTTTGACCGCTTTCGTATCTTTATTCGTTTCAATGTTTCTTTAAAATATGGGAATTCTAAAGCTGTAACTGATAGGATTGACTCCCGAGTTGGCCAAGTAAAACAGGGTGCCGCTGTAACCAAGAGGAATAAGGACGGGGAATGACCTTAGAAAATACAAAATATTGATTATAGTACTCGGGAAGCCAAAATACAAGTGAGGCAGCTACTACAATGAACAAAGTACGTGAGAGTTTTGTGTTTTTGCTTTAATCCACTCTGCCTGTTAAGAGCCGTATCGATGGGAGGAACCCTGCAGTTAAGTCTTCTTCGTATTGCTAAATACGACAAGCAGATAATCAACAAAGCTAAAACAGCGACAATGCAAAGGCCAATGTTCCAAAGTTTGATATCTAGGATTTCGTAAGCGGCTAACAGCAGCGAGGCACCAACAGATATTCCTGATATCCAAACAAAAACTATGCCATAAATGTAGATTTTGGTGCTCGTTACTCGATGACGGAGAGGCCAAATCAAAGCAAATGCACGCTCCAGTGAAATAGCAGCAAGACAAAATAAGGACGCAAAAGAAAACGTGCTTTGGAATGTTGCTGCAATAATACAATACCTGGTGCTTGTGATCTCAAGTTGCTGTGGGAACGCGAACGTTTTAATCACAATCAGTTGGCCGAATCCAACAAGAAGATCGGTGACGGCCAGGTTTATAAGTAGGAAGGCCGTTCGCTTTAGTTTGTTTCGATGCTTCCAGAATACGAAGATGGGTGAAAAGATTGCCAAGAAAAACGATCACTGATTCAACAGTAATAACCCACCAAATTGCTATAGCAGTTACATTAGTCATAGTGGAAGATATTGTTGATGTGATAAAGCTTGCTAAACGGGTCAGAACTGTTTTACTACTGAGCAAGACACAGTATACTCGTGAGTCATCTAATAACTGTAGATTTTCAAAATGCTGAAGACAGTGTGCTTCAATTTTTTCAGCTGTTCGAGGCAAAACGGGCAAACAAAGTATTATTCAAATTTCCGGTTAATCTTAATTAAATCGTCTAACAAAAGATTTGCTCTCACAGTAGTGAGTGAAAATTGCATTGACTTTACATACAGCACT
Organism: Platygyra sinensis; assembly: GCA_019787425.1. Lineage (NCBI taxonomy): Eukaryota > Metazoa > Cnidaria > Anthozoa > Scleractinia > Merulinidae > Platygyra > Platygyra sinensis. The sequence continues at coordinate 47,519 of JAHPZR010026840.1, forward strand.
CACAATATTGTTAAGCACAATGATTATTCAAACTTCCGCTAAACACCTTGCAGGAAGGAAGTTTTTTAAAATTAAACCATTCGTCGCAACAAGAAGATTCGCTTTTTTCACAGTATTGAACAAAATTGTATTGACTTTTCATGGCAGCACGCAGTATGTCATGCCGTTTTACGCCTTGAGCCAATGGTTTTTGAGTGCAAATAGAAATGATAAGTATATATGTTGAACATAAATACAATGAGTTTCGTAATTTATACCATACACATTTTCAAAGTTGGCAAATATTGTCCCACTCCATTTAATTTTAACCATAAATGATTTTTTTCTTTTTAATCACGCGTTTAAGATGGTCTTGTGGCAATGGTATCATGTCTGTGCAAGAGTGTTTCACATCGGTGACTGTCCAAAAACATATACCTAATCCCAGAGCCTGGGCTATAACTGTAGCAAGGTACAGACCCACTGCAATTTGCCCCCATCATCGGGTTTTCCCCCTATTTTCTGTCGTTAATTTTTTGGTGTAAAGGTCAATCATAGTTACAGATCATAAAACAATCTGAAATTGGGGGGGGGGACGAGGGGAACGGCCGGGAGCCCGGGAGATTAGGGGGGTGGGAGAGGAAAGTGGGCGGGAAGCGGGAGCTCTAAAGGAGGGCGGGAAGCGGAAGAGAAATGCGAAATGCTAACTATTTTAATTCAACCAATGCGTTAGGAATACTTTCAAAAACATCAACTCCAAATTATATCTGGACTTTCATTTTAACGTCTTTTCAGGTCACTATTGAGACTTCCGAGCAAACGAGCAAACGAAAATTTGCACTTGGGCTGAAAAAACAGCTTACTTCCGGCAAGAGTCTCTTGCTTCCGGTGAAATAGTAAACCCGTTTACAGTGGTTACGTCATATAGGTCATAAAATGTCAGGCGGCATGTGTCGCCTCACGGTTTAATTTTTCTCATTTGCTTAAAGAGGCTCAGTCACGGTATTTTCAGTTATTTTGAGCATCAACAAAATTACCTGTTGTAAATCTGAAAGACGTTCTCTGGTTAAAAATTGATTAAAAATTATAAGCTTTCGGCTATCTATCTATAGCCTTTAACGAATGAAATATAAAAAGCGCGAATTAAAATATATACGAAAAGGGGTGTAAAAAATTCGATGCGGGTGAGAACTAGAATATGAATAAGAATGATCTAGAAAAAATTACAATAAAATAGAGTATTGTCTCGGTAACGGTTTAGAATTATTGTCCGCGTTAACAGTTTTAGCGGTATGCCAGGATTCCAAGGTTTTTCTAACACGGTAGTTGCCTTTGTCAATTACGCATGCATTATTGAAGTCAATAGAGTGGTCATTCTTCCATGCATGGCTGGCAATGTTTGACCCTTTCGCGAAATTTTTTAGGTTTCTTTGATGTTCTTTTTTCCGCGTTGAAAAGCATCTTCCAGTTTCGCCAATGTAACTCCACGGACAGTCCGAGCACGGAATTTTGTAGACAACATTGCATTGTTGGTCCACGGGCTGTCTTGTTTTTGGGGATGGGAATTCTTGCTGAAGGGTTTTAAGAGGTTTGGTGACGACTCGAATTTCTTGTTTGCGTAATAATCTCATGAGGGGCTCTGTCAAGCCGCTAATGTATGGAAGGCACGCAAATCCATGGGGTGTATTCTGTGGGTCAGCCCAACTAAAGAACATTGCTACCAATTCTTCTGGTGATGGTACAGTTGGTGATGGTGGCTTCTTTCTATTTTTGGAAATATGAGAGATGACTGAGGACGGGTAGCCATTGGCTTTTAGTGCAACTGTGACATAGTTGGTCTCGCGTGATTTTCCTTCGTTAGTGCTTGGGAGATTAGACGCACGGAATAGCAAGGTAGAGGCCGTGCTGATTTTGTGTTTTCTCTCATGATGTGAGGAGAAGTCTAGATATCTATCAGTGTGGGTTGGTTTTCGATAAACATCGATGACAGCAACACCATTTTTTCTTGACACTAAGGTGTCAAGGAAGGCAATTTGTCCATTGTTCTCTTCTTCAATGGTAAATGTGATCTTAGGGTCGACAGCGTTTAAGGTGTCGTGGAAGGAATGGACAGCAGCTTTCTTGATGACAACAAAGCTGTCGTCAACATATCGTTTCCAAATCCTTGGCGGAACAATGGCGGAGCTGATGGCTGACTCTTCTATCACTTCCATACAGAGGTTAGCGACAATAGGGCTAACAGGGCTGCCCATGGCACAACCATGAATCTGCTTGTATGTGCGATTATTGTAGACGAAATAGTTGTTTGAAAGAGTGAAGTCAAGGAGAGAGATGATGTCATCGGTAGAGAGGTTTGTTCTGGTCTGTAGTGTGTTATCACAGTTCACAGTATCACAGTGGAGTTACATTGGCGAAACTGGAAGATGTTTTTCAACGCGGAAAAAAGAACATCAAAGAAACCTAAAAAATTTCGCGAAAGGGTCAAACATTGCCAGCCATGCAT
>JAHPZR010026840.1:57500-80200 GCA_019787425.1 Platygyra sinensis
AATTTGACACGGTTTCTAATTCGAGTAATTACATAAAAAATAGGACGTTCTGGAATATTATTTTCAAATTGGTTACGGTTGAAGAACTTCCGGTTCTAGATTGTTCTAGAACTTCACTTTAGACAATTTTTCGTGACACAATCCTTGCTTGCATAACTATACTACAGGTGTCCTGAAGTCTTTTTTTTTTTTTGCATCTTTCAGAAAGACATGGGCTGTTGCTGTGGAAAACTCGAAGAAAGAGTAAACGAAAAGTTTGAGCCAAACCAGATAATTGAAAAGGAAATCTTCTGGGCCCACCTTGAGTATCGAAGATCTCGTGGTTTCGGTCAGACAAAAGGAAATGGTGCCCTGGTTTTGACATCAGCTGTGCTGTGGTTCAGTTTACTTTGCCCGGATAGACAGATAGTAATACCACTTCGGAGTATTCTTACAGTTGGAGTTGGTCGCATTCCTGGTAAGGCAATGAGCTTAGGTCTGATTGTTGAATTCGTCGACCCAGCATCAGCGAAAGAAGATCAAGTCATATTTTCGGTAAGTGAGCCTCAACGTTGGAAGATGCTCATTGAGGCAGTTAAGGGAAACTATTTTGGAGAACTGGAAAGACGAGTTAGCCAGAGGTTTGTAGAAAACCAGATAATCGCAAAAGAAATATTCTGGGCCAATCTGCAGTTTCAAAGGTCTCTCAGCCCACATCATCAAATACAAGGAAACGGAGCTCTAGTGTTGACTCCATATATGCTGTGGTTCACTTTGCTTCTCCCTGATAAACAGATAGAAATACCTCTTCAAAATATCCGTGCAGTCAAAGTACATACCAAGCGAAGAAGATTACCGTTGTTGGTGATTACTTTCGTCGATGCCACCACAGCAAATAAAGATCAAGTAATGTTCACCTCAAAGGCCGATCCACAATATTGGAAAAGGATGATCGACGAGACCATTCAAGGTGGACAAAGTCGATTATAACTTTAATCTCCGATACACCTATATACGTGTGGTAGGTTTTAAGTTGACTTTGCACTTTGCCAGACAGTCGAGTTAATTTCGAGTAATGTTATCAGTAATTTCCAGTAATATTAACTTTCCCCTTCACTCAGCTTGTTAATTTCGAGTTTGCATATTTTATGTCAAGTTTTAAAAAAATACAGCTGTACATACAAGACAAATCTGCAAATTACCAGAGAAAACATTTAAAAAATCTCACTTCAACTGAGTGTTTCTATCATGTTATCTGGTTTCAGTTTCTTCGGGAAGGTATCGTTGCTTATATCAGGCATTGGATTGAAATAATCACTGTACCTCTCCGATATTCGTCTGTCACGTAGCTAGATAGAGGGTCTGAATGGGGGTCCGCATGTTGGTTGTCGGTTAAAATTTTATTACTATGTCGGTTGTCGGTTGAAATTTTCGATCTTTGTCGGTTGTCGGTAAATCCCAGTTAATTTTTTTGTCGCTTGTCGGTAATTTTTTTTACTCGTTTTGTCGGTAGTCAGTGATATTTTCTAGCCTTTTGTCGCTAGTCAGTTAACCCCATTCACACCCTCTAGATAGCCTCCGGTAAAAAGCACTAACTAAAGTCACTCGGTTCCGACTCTGAGGGTTTCCATTATCACTACTGTATTCTTCCAATCGACCATCAGTACTGTATAACAGATGAAATAAGTTCACCCTGAATGCATTTGTTTCACTGTTAAATGGGCGTAGACACTACCCTTCTGGACCCTTCTGGACCCTTCTGGACCCCCCTTCTGGACCCCCGTACGCTATATACCACCGCTTCTTTCCCGTCATTTTGTTTACATAATTGACCAGTACCAACGAGGCACGTCGCTCCTCTTGTTGCTGTTGTTGTTGTTGTTGTTGTTGTTGTTGTTGTTGTTGTTAAACAAGTTTAATTTGGTATCAACTGGATTTTAATTGTGTTTATTTGATAGTTATTTCTTCTTGAAGTAACTAGTTAAGTTTGTTATCAACTGAACATTAAATTTGTTTCCTCGTGAAGTTTACGTTGTGCATATATTACCATAGCGTTTTTAACAGTACATTAAGAACCATTGCCAGTAAATATGGAGAATCCCACGACAGTTTGGAAAATTCGGATTTTCTTTTATTGCGTCAAAAAGACCCTTTATGTGAACTATTTTTAGAAATATACTTTCAAAATTCCAGCGAGTTCACATTTTTGTGAAATCTAGGAAAGTTCGAAATACAACTCAATCAACCAAGATGGCCGATGGAATTTATCCAAAATTGTTTGTTAGTTTCACAAGAGTATGTATATTAGGTTGCATAATACTGCTGAGTATTTTAAGCGTGCTTGTAAGGTGTCTAGAGGGGCTAGTACACTATTTAAGGTTCGTCAAGTTATGCAAGAGCCATTCGAGGCATCTCTTTCAACCCTAGTTTTTATTTACTGTTGTTCTTTTCTCTGAGTTTGTAAAACTGTATTGCTGTTTTTGTAACGCTTTACGCTCGCTGCTTCAATAAACGAGATGCCCGCTCCTATTCTGTGTTTTGTGATTATTTAGATTAGTTACAAAATATTTTATAATCGTTTCAGTGTGATTAGAATATAAACAAAAGTTTCTAAAACAAGAGCTATGCTTTGGGTATATCATATCTAAATGGCTAGTTTGGCCCGAGGAAATTAAGCGCGCTAGACGAAAAGCTATAGAGGGTATTTAGACCAATTGCGCCATTTTTAGAGGATCGAGGTGAAAACTTTGATTTTGCAGTCATCTTTATGAACATAATTCGACATTTTGACTGTGTTCCCTTAAGGTGGCTCAAAACAGTTTCCAGCACATTCAAAGACTCCGATTTTGATATGTCGTTATAACCACTCTTTATCAGTTGATGCTACAATCACGGTTCAGAGCCACCTTAAATTTTCGAAAATTTAAGGTGGCTCTGAATCCCATGTACGGAATTTTTTTACCCAAAAGTTGCATCTCATCCTGCTTATCAAAATTCTGTAACAAGAAAAAATTTCAACGTGCCGTTTTCGAAATAGAAGCGCTTAAAGCTGAATTTAAGGTGTTCTTAGCAGATCATAGTGTTGCTATGGTAACCTATTGTGTCACGAAAATAATACCAACGTGTTCACCAGTGATTGGGCAGTTTTTTGATACCATGATTGTAGCATCAACTGATAAAGAGTGGTAATAATGACCCATTAAAATCTACGTCTTGGAAAGTGCTGGAAACTGTTTTGAGCCACCTTAAGTGACAGGAAGTTGTGTCCATTCTTTGTCCTACCCCGTCTGCTCTCGATAAATCTATGGACAAATAAAGTAGCCAGTGATTATTACATGTTGGTTTTAATCTGACATATGACTTTCTGTTTTTCTACGAATTGGGTGAGGGAAAAATCTTCCCTCTCTCGTTCGAAGAGAAAAAGAACAGCTGATAGCAGGTTAATGATGGTCTATCAGCATGCAAGATACGTATCACATATGAACCCCGTAAATGTCTCCGCTCACTTTGACTCTCTCAGCTGTAACTCAGGGGTAACAGCTCCCGACAAGTTTCTGGAATTTCAAGGGTTCGAATCCAATCGCAATAAGGTTACTTTCTATTCGACTTACGCTGGTAATATGGTGAAAACATTTCATCTTCCAAATATGTACGTATTCTTTTTATTGTTGATGAGAATTATTAATTGTACGTACATATTTCAGGTATTTCAAGGAAACTTTGAAACAAATACAATTGTTTCCCACGTGTTTCAGCAGCATATCAAGGCTCGCTTTGTGCGAATCTTACCACAGACCTGGAATGTTGCAATCGCTATGAGGGTAGAACTGTATGGCTGTTCACTTCAGTAAAAGCTCTCGGTGGAATGACCTGGGATTGTACAGTTTCTCTGAACTTGGAAATTTGTTTTGTCGACTTAGGAAACATAGGAAATTGTTTTTGGTGTTACCTCAGGCAACTATTTGTATCTTTAGCTTTTAGAAGATTCAAAAGGACTGTTCTATAATCTAAAGTTAATCTGGTGCAAGGTTTTGTCCATTAAATGTAACTCTAAACTGAAATTGCTCGATTTCGTCTCAGTTACTCTTACATGTAAAGTGCTCGCGTGATGATTACTTTAAACAAAACATTTGGAGCAAGTCAATTAGATAACGAAAATATGTGTATTTGTATTCAATAGCCTTTATTGATTTCTAAAACAAGCTCTTCCATAGGAAGCTTTAGCAATGACAACGGTGACTCCCAGGACGACGCCTTGTAAAAAAAATGAAATTATAGTTTACTCTCGATTATCTCATCGATCTAAAAACTTATTGAGGCTAAATATAAAATGACAACGTTCAATTCCAAAGGAAGACACGAAAAATAAGTTATTGCGGTTCGCATTCTCCAAAATAGGCAGAATGTTCTTATTTCACCTTGCTGTTTTGCAGAGGATGAGTAAGAAATCATGATGTATCAAGGTTCAAAACGCACGTGCACGGCCATTGTTTTGGTCATTAAACGATTTGTTTCGTGACGTTCTCGTGACGCGACACCGTTGTGGGTTGCTAAAGCTCCCTTATCTTTATTCATAGTAATAGTGACTAATAACTCCAGACTGCAACGATGAGCTTTAATATCTTTATTTTATTTTATTTCTTTATTACGCCGCTCAATCTGATATCATATTTCATATATTTACTTGTAAATAGCCGAGCCGAAGCGTTACTGTGGAAGTCGATCTGATCCAGTGCTGGTTTTCATGGCTGTTGCATAAAATTTACCCAATGATGTAAAAATTGTAAAACCACTGCACTCAATTTGCACGTGGTTACCTTGGAGACACTAGTTTAGTCCCATCAAGACCCTAATAAACAGCTCTTCAGAGCATTCACATTTTCCAGTTGGCCGATGAGCTGCGAAATATTCGAGTCTTGAAATTTGATTGCGCCCTGAGTACAGGAAGTTATTTTTTTCCTTGTTAAAAATAAATGGAGCAGTCGAGATGACGTCAATAAAGAAAACACTGAACTCGTAAATTTACTAACTATTCAAGAGAGAATATAAAGGGTTCACACATTGAGTTGCATTCCGTGGAATTTTGCTGCAAGGAGCCGTGACAGCAAAGTTAGACAAATTCAAGGTGAGTCAAATCAGGGGCACCCAACGAGAATATAGTTCAAAACCACTAAAACATAGCATTGTTGAAAGTATTTTGGTATTTAAACGGTAGATATAGGCATATTTTTATCCCCTAAAAATTTTTCATCTGTTCGGATTTCCTAGCTGAAAGTCTAGTGATCCGAAAATTACAGGGATCGAAACTTACCTTTTCGAAAATTTCAGCCAGAAAAAAGGCTCCCGAAAATTATAGGTGACCTTTTTAGGGTAAAAATCCGTTAAAAATAGGCAATTATACCATAGTTTAGATGTTCGAAAATCTTAGGAGAAGCAGGCAAGCAAGAAATTTTACAAAAAATGCCCCGAAAATTCTAGATCTCAAATCGTCTTCCGAACAGATATATTTCCGAAAATTGTCGTTGGGTGCCCCTGTCAAATATCTAAGAGCTAGTATAAATCAGTACTCGTTTAGAAATAGTAATATTTTCGTGTTCCTATCGAGTTATGGAAATACGTGTGAAGTCTGAAAGAAAGAAAAATGCTGTGAAGAAATGAATCGCTGGCGAGTGTTTCCACAGCTTTTTCGACTTCTCTCAAATTCTCATTGATCTCGAGGTTTGATACAAGTGCATAAGACATCAAAGTCATAACCAGAAGCCCGAAATCCAACGTTTTATTCTTCTTATGCTCGCGTCTTTAAGCACTTTGTAGTATTAGAAATTCGGGAACCTGTCTGTCAGCTGGAATTTAGAGTTTTACATTTTCAAATAAGATTTCATGACGATGCCAGTAACATGCTGTTAACGAGTGCATTGTCGAAGAAGCACATTTTTTTCCAAGTTTGCAACTTTTAAAACATACAAGACAAATTTACCATTGAGGGAGTGTTAAGATGTGTATGAGGGTTAGAAAGATGTAAAAGTCATTGCAAAAATTGGACAAAATCCAGTACATAGGTGTTTCTTATATGCGTCACTGTAAATGTACAATTCAGTCTCAGATAAGCCGATTACACCTGATGATGCACGTTCTATGTGAAAATTGCTTTTATAAAACTGACACGAATTAGCATAGTAGCGGATCAGTGTTAATTATATGGTGGGTGAAGAAATTCAGTCACCTTGAAGCGAGGGATCTTTGGCTCAATAAACTGACCGGTTTTGTACTTTCGTGCAGTTAATACAACCTTTATTTACCCTCGGCAGTGTTAATAGTACAAGTGATAGTGGGGTCGAGCAAACAACTGAAACAAGTAATTCAAACTGAACATAACATTGTTAAGAATCTCAATCCTTGTCAACTGTTGTTCAATATTCTTTAAACTGTGATTATGACATTGCAAATAACCTTGAACATTATTTCCAACAAGGTAAAGATTTCGCTTAACTGTTTTAATCTGCTTTCAGTAACTAAAATTTTCATGTTTCATGACCCTGTGTACATGTATACCACTTAACTCGTTAAAAATAAATTCCAAGAGGAATTATTTGATTGTGGATAGCTTTGCGTCATAAAAGAACTCACAAGTCATGCTGTAAAAGTACTGAAGAAATGTGACTCGGCAGATTTCCTTTCTGAACATAGAATATAGGGCTCAAATAACTTCCTGGTGTGTATTTTTGAACATGTCATATCACTGCTCAATTAGCGATTTCTCTCGAGCAGGTTATAAGGTAAATTTCAGTAGTAAAATAAGCACTGGGGTTACATGGGTATCATATAGGTTTCAATGGCATGTTTAGCCATGTTTAGTGAATATTGTTGACATTTTTAATCAGTCTTTCCTCTGAATTTAGCGTTTTTCTTGAAAGCTCTTTTCTGGGTCTTTCCAACGGCGTTTTTGGTATTAGGGCCTAAACCAAACAAAAAAATTTTTATTTTTTTTTTTCATTGAAGGAACAAAGCAAAAAATGCAACTATTCATGGTGGCATAAAAGTGAAACTACTGATTTGATAGTGTAACGTGTTTTTTAAGTTTTACCTCCGGGCGATGTGTGTCATGCCACTGCCGGCTCAACCACGAATTCGTTTAGAGCTTCTGAGAGAGAGGCCTTGCGGAACGGTTCTGTTTTTGTAATAATACAACCTTGACATTAAATATCCTGCAATTGGTGAACCCAGATTACAAGATTATCAGGCAAAAGATCGGCCATGGTGCTCGGGAGCATGTAATACCTATTCAGAGATAATTATATTGACTGTGAATAGCTTTACGTCATATAGAAATGTAAAAGTACAGAAGAACCTCAAAACAGTGACTCGGCAGATTTCTTTGAAGAGCATTTCTTCTGATACACTGAATATTAAATAACATTCTGGTGTACACTTTCGACATATGGTCTTCTTGCTATAAAATAGCGATTTCTCTCGGTAGCTATTCGATAAAATTCAATAATAAAACGATCCCTGGGGTTATATGGGTATTATGTGTTTCAACTTCAGTCATGTCTAGCTTATTCCGAGCTCATTACCAGGTTAGCGTAACTATTATCGCAGAAATCTGAGGTGCAGCAAGAATGTTTGAAATTTCATTTGTAAAGGATGTTAGACTAGAAGAGTACTACACGGTAAGCTACACTACTTAAACCACTGTCGTTAAATGAGCATCGAACTCCTGAGTACTCTTTAACAATATCAATGGCAAACAAACTCTACAATAAGTTCCAAAAAGCTTAGCAGACCCGGCCAGAGTCGCATGAAGTGATATCCATGTTTAAAAGCTAATAGAACTCGTGGACAAAACAACACATTCTCCGATATGAAGAAACGAAAGCACTGTTCAAATGTTAATTTTAAGGTGGCCGAACACAGTTTTCGCGCGCGCTTTTGCTGATGCAATTCAGCACGTGCACAAGGATTTCAAAAAACAAACAAGCCGTCAATAGAGCGATCATTTTATTTACTCAACACTCGCACTATCTGTGTTATTTTTCTCTATAATTGAAAGCAGTGTATTGATGGCTTTAGTCTTTAATTACAAAGATACGTTAGAAAAGGTAACGATGCAAAGAACCCAGCAATTTTCAGCTTTTTTTGTTATCGAAGGAACCCAGTTAAATGCAGCGCATGCGTAGTAAGTCGAAAAAATTGCGATTGAGTGAAAAATTGACTTTCGGAGATACGCCTATTTCTCGAGAACCACTCATTAGAATTTCACGAAATTTAGAGCGAAAATACTTTAGGAAATAAGTAACTGGAGGATTCAAAAAAATTAAAATTTAACAAAGGAAATTCAAGATATGCCAGTGAACCTTCAACGAGGGATAATTAAAGATCTGTTTGTTAAATTATTATTAAAATAGCGCTAACATGTGAGTATCGTTACAAGCTTGTTGCATGCAAATTATAAAGAAAATCTAATGACTAGATTTTCTGCAAATAAACAAAACCGATTTTAAACGCCTGTTTATAATTAATCATGTTGCCATGGCAACGGCACATACGACAGTTTAATTATCAAAAAGTTGAAGTTCGTGTTGTTAACTTGCTTGCTGCCATTTTTGGCGACCAAAGGATCAAGGGTTTTAGAAGCAAAGGTAAATGAAACAGAGGTATCAAAAACTGTGTTCAGCCACCTTAAAACGACTTAAGATAGAACTTGCTAAATGTTGTCGTGGACTTTATCAACTGGTAGCTAGCTTACGCCAACCACGACTACGACGGCAGTTAATAAAAACGTCACCAAACAATCAGATTTAAGAGTGACTGCCTGTAAAGATCAAACAAATTCTTAATATGGCCCCAAGGGTCGAAAAATTCGATTTCGCTCATATTTTTATCGTAGATAGGCTAGGGAATGACAAAAGCTACTGGGTAGTTTTTGGCAAAATATCCTTTTATTTCAGAGAAAAATGCAGTTACCAAATTTGACGCACCATTTTATAAAACAAGTTTAAGACTCTGGCATGCAAAACCGCATTAATCTTTCGTCTAAACCAGCCTGTGAATGTAAGTCATTTTAGATTAAGAGGACTAATTAACTGTGAATAGCTTTACGTCATATTATAGCAAATTCGAAAGTCGTGCTGTAAATTAAAATTACTGAATTAAGTATGGTTTAGAAGAACCTGAACGCAGTGACTCGACACATATAGTTTTGGAAGGCCGTTACGTTTCTACTTGATGGGATAGAGGTTAACTTTCTGGTGAGTACTGTTGAGTTGATTAGTCTTATATAGCTCTAAGTTTAGCCTTTTTCTTGAAAGGCATGCCCCTGAATTACAATGGTAAAATAAGCTCTGCTCTTTTCTAGGTCTGTCAAATGGCGTTTTTGGTATCAGGGCCTAAACCAAAAAACTAGAATTTCTTTTTTCTTGAATGAAGGAACAAAGCAAAACATTTAACTATTCATGGTCGCATAAAAGTGAAACTACTGATTACGATAGCTAAGTGTGTTCTAAGTTTTGCCTCCAAGCGATGTGTGTCACACCACTGACGGCTCAGCCAGAATTTCGTTGACAGCTTCTGAGAGAGAGTTCTTTTTCTTAATAATATAACCTTGGCATTTAATATTCAGCAATTAGTGAGCCCAGATTACAAAATTTTCAAACAAAAGATCTGCCCTTTCCGCCATGATGTTATAGAATCGTAATCAGGAGCATGTACCACATATTCTGAGATAATCATTCCTTAATGATAACCTCCTTCCTCGGTATGGGTCACATTTTGTTAACGACTGTAGCTCAATGGGAGCAGAAAGCGCCTCTTGAACGAGGAAAAACATGAAATATATCGTATTAAAATTCGTATTTTATTATTTTTGTTTTAATTCAGTTTACAAAGTATCCAAACTGATCGTTTGAAAGCCTCAGGTATACACTGAATGCAAAAAAAATAATAATAAAAATAAATAAAGCTTCTGAAAGACTGGTAGGTCACTGAAAATCAAAAGCGTTAAACACCCGAATGCGTGGGTAAGAAAGTGTTTTTTTCATGGTTATCATCGGACGTTAAGACCCGTTAGAATTTTGATCCAAAAAGATTTTCTCAATACTTATTGAAAAAGTAGAAGATCGAAACCATTGCTATCATGTACTTAGTATAGTAGATGGATTGAACCCATGAATATCAGTAGGTCGTCTCCAAGGAACAGTGCTTTTCAGAACTACTCTCAGCCCGACGATCACACGATCTTATCTTAGCGTTGCAAAAATAAAAATGAAACTTACTCAGAACTCTTTTTCATCCCTACATCAAGCGCCTCACTGAGGCAGATTAGAGTTAAAAAAATACCAAAGTAGGAAACGCATCCTTGAAAACATAGCTATTCAAAGAGTCAATTGTCATATCATTATCATTTCTCTTGCGTTCATGCGTATGCATAAGAATACTGAATCGATCTTAACACTTTGTACGTTTGCTTATCGGCTATCTTTCGTTTTACTTTTCAAACCAGCACAGGAGCAATGAACCAAGAAACAAGATTGGCACACAGACTGAATGCGAATCACTTGATCCAAGCAGCTTCCAATGTGCTCAATTTTCTAGAGTTAGTCGATGAATTTCCTGGCCTGTACACTGGGCCAATCCTAAGAAATGCTATCAGAAGGTACGAAGTTTTCTGGCTACCACTCGCAGCTAAGCAAGGAAGGGAAAGCAAGCTTCTGGCAGCTCCCCTAGACATTGCCTGGGTCTGGTATGTACACATGTTAACACCACAGAAATACGAGCAAGACTGCATGAGTTGTGTGTCTCAAGTCATTGACCACACGCCCATGAACAGATACCAACGACAGGAGGGAGTCCAGAGAGCAAGACATTTATGGGAAGCCAGTTATCCCGGGGAACCATTTGAACTTAACTTGACCCAACCAGTGCCATTTTCTATGCCTTACCAATTGAAAATTCGCCATGAACTCGAAAAGGCTTCTTACGACCAATCTAGGTTCTATTACCAAGTATCGCTGCCTCACTATGCAGACAGAAGATTTCTTGCCAAAGCTGTTGAGCGCTACCAGCATCATCTGGAACTAAGAAGCAGAAATCCGCAGATCTCATTTGTTCCATGCTATGACGTGGTTTTAATCTGGCACGCCCATAAACAAAATCCACTCAATTACAAGCAAGTTACAATAGAGAAGTTTGGAACAACAATGGAAAGCAACGACCACGAAGCAAATTGCGGCCTGGCGCCTGGTACTTTGTACGATTCTGAACCATCAACTCGAGCCGTGTGGGAAGCAGCAGGTTTGAAGTTTGAAAAGCCGGGAACCATGTTCAGAGGTGAACCTCCTCCATACAGACCTCCAAGACCTGATTGGCTCTATGCGCCACTTGCACGACTTCAATGCGTTTTGACAATTCTAAAGATAGAGGTTTTAAATGCAGACATGACCAAAACCTTCTATGTCCGACTGTTTGATCCAGACGGCAACTTGATCATTTCACGAGGCATGAAAGGAGGCTTTGGTATTGACCTAATAAATCAGTGCTTCATTAACAATGAGAAGAAGCATGCGATCACGATAAGTCTTTACCAGAAAGCGTTCTTGGGAGAAAGGACCATCGGCTCCTATCAAACAAGCCTACTTCCCTACCTTGATTCCCTTTATTTCGCTGGGCCACCCCCTACACATCCCTGGAATATCAATATTCCCTTCAGTGATTCCCGGAGCGTTAGGCTGACATTCATATTAAATCCTCCAGCTGTTGAAGGTTATAAATTCACAATCCGACAAGACTTGCTCTTCACAAAATATGACCACCCTTCATTGGTGCTTAGTTTTCCACAAGCGATGATGGCTCCAAATGACTTTGGGAAGCCTTCCTTGCCCTGCGAAGCTGCCACTCATATGTTGCTTGACGTTAGGAAACGAGACGCATTCAGGTGCCGTGTGGTCCATTCTACTGAGGCCGTGCTGTCAGCAGTCGAGATCTTCAGTCTACACAATGTTGCCGTGGCATCGGCTTACTCGATCAAATCCGCCATTCTTCCAGAAAAGGGATCAATTGAAGACGAGGAAAGATGCGCTACGCTGAACCAAATGGAGGGCGAGAGAGCCATGCTCATACGAGGTCAAAAAGATTGGGGTATTTGCATCGGAAAATGGAAAAAAGGTGGCTTATTTAACCGATCCGCTGGCCACGTAGACATCACGTTTTTTAATCTTCATGGAACTAAAGGTTGGTGTGAAGTACGCAAATACAAAGAAGGGCTCTACATGATATATATTGATTCAAGTAACTACGTGTACGTAGATTTGAAGAGAGGAATCTTCGTGGTATCTCCAGCCACTCAATACATTCCAGAGATGATTGCATTGGCTTTCTCAGTGTCAATTCTCTACCTGCTCTGCAAACCTTACACTCCAAAACGATCGAAAGAGTCCTCGCCATCAAGTCACAAGATAGCCAAGAGGGACAAGATAACCCCACTTATTCTTGCTGCAGGTTACAGCTGTAACTCGGTTCCAACCAATGTCTGTTTGGGTCCCAAGGCTTGTGGTCCATTGGTTGGAAGCGGTAGCTATGATCTCGATTCGGAATCTGGGACGGATTGGACAAAACGACCACGAACCAGAGGTTCACTTGACACTGAGGAGGCTTCCCTGTGGTTTAACTTAAGCGGAGTACCCAAGCCATCCACTAGAAGTCCCTCTGAGGGGTCCTCAAGAAGAGGTGGTGGATGGTCTTCAAGAGGTTTCTGGGGAGGCGCAGGTGGAGGAGGTGGTGACGGAGGGGGCGGTGGTGGAGGTTTTAGTGGTGGTGGCGGGGACGGTGGTGGAGGTGGTTGTTGACGTGATGAAACTTGGTACGCGGTTCAGAAAGACTTGCTGGAGACTTTCATCCATCCCTTACGTAAATCCAATATGACTAAATTTACATTCAGATAGATTGCCTCAGGTACTGACGTAGCCTGATGAAAACTTTCCTGGACTACCTGCTTGCACGATTGTAAAAAAACGATGCATTACAGTAATTACAATATGACGTAAATAACATTGAGATTAGTCAGCTGTTTGTCTATAATTTCCTTTGTTAGACATCCATTTTAGATTAAACCTTATACTTTTGTTCAAGCTGTTCTTCATAATTTCTTCGCTGGGTATTCGCTAGCTGTTGTATCGAACTTTCAACTTATGCCACGTATTCGCTTGTACAGAACTTTGGATACTTTCGCCACGTACGCTCCTTTCAAGGAGAGGTTCTCCCTGTTGTCAGTAACAAAGAAATCACGTTGGTAATCACGAACTTTGAAAGGAATAAGTTGAGCATTTTATGTTCCACACGTGAGTGTATTTACTTAGCTGGCAACATATAACTTGTACTTTGCACCTATGTTTCTCAGATTAGCAAGCTATATTATAAACGTTTTTGGATTAAATCCTCGACATTAGCAAGTGCAGAATAAACCACATGCTGGACCAAGTTATGCCTCCTCTTTGACGTCCTTAGTGAAGATCATTGAAGTAGATCCTCGTGCACTAAGAAATCGTGACGAGATTCCATTCCCGCAGGCAAAGCAGTGTTCTCCAGAATTAGGTTCCCCAAGTTGTCAGTCAAGTGTCCGTTCATTCAGAAAAGTGCAGTGTTTGCAGGAGAAACCTATTCGTCCCAGTGGTTTTCAGGTTAAAAATTGTCTTCACAGATTCTTTTCGATCTTTTTGTTTTCTAAAAACTAATATCAAATTCATGAGGGGATTTTTGAGGCGTCTCAATTTATTATAATAGACTAAAGATAGCTTCTCTGGCAGTTTGTTTCGTCACACTGTAAATCAGAAAGATCTGTTTTAGCCCTTAAAATAGGGCCAATTCGGTGAGTAAAATACAGTCCTATTTTTGAGTCTAATTTGGCTCCCTTAAATCAGGGCCAATACAGTCCAATTAGCTAGGGCTGATTTGGTCCTTGGGCTGAAATGGGCCCTAACGTGGGCTGGAATAGCCTTTTGATGTAGCTTTTTTGGCCCAGATTACGCTCAAATGGCTCCAGGAAGGGCTGAATCAGACTTTCGCTAGCAGGGCTGAATTGACACTTTGGGGCTGAAACAGATCTTTTCAATTTTCAGTGCACCTTTAATTCTAAACAAAGGGTATATATTTTTTTGTCCATTAAAATGACAAAGAGCGGAATGGCCAATTCCATTAATCCTCCTTGAGCCTGACTTATAATTTTGAGCTTCTATTTGATGCAGCCACTTATACTTCATTATAATATTGGAAATTAAGCCTCTTATCCCATAGAACAAGGGACATGTTTACTGCTACCCTATTCGGAGTAGTTCTGTAGGGTACTGGCACAGCCTGTAGCAAGTCATCATATGGAGGAACAAGCTGACTGTTATTTTGCCTCAGTGGCTCAGTTCGTAATTAGGCTTATCGATGAGAATAATTTAAACATTTGGCACAGTTTTACAGTACTTGCAACATTTTAATAACAACTGGAAAATACGTATACCTAACATTTTCTGCGGGTGGCTTATGATTAAAAGGCAGCGCATGTATTTTAATCGTGTGGTATGCAAGACACAGTTTTGGTAAGATTCACTTTACAGCTTGATGTATAGATGACAGACTACCTTTTTATTGCTGCTATCTTCAGTTTCACGTTCTGTGGCTCACTCTATATTGTTTTGACCGCTTTCGAATCTTTATTCGTTTCAACGTTTCTTTAAATATGGGAATTCTAAAGCTATAAATGATAGGGTTAACTGCTGAGTTGGCCAAGTACAACAGGGTGACACTGTAACCAAGAAGTTTAGGGAACGGAAATGACCTTAGAAAGTACAAAACACTGATTATAATACTCGGGAGCCAAAATACAAGTGAGACAGCTACTACAATGAACAAAGTGCGTGAGAATTTTGTGCTTTGCCGTAACCCACTCTGCCTGTTACGAGCCGTATCGATGGGCGGAACCCTACAGTTAAGTCTTCTTCGTATTGCCAAATACGACAAGCAGATAATCAACAAAGCTGAAATAGCGACAATACAAAGACCACTGTTTAAAAGTTCGATATCTAGGATTTCGTAAATGGCTAACAACAGCGAGGCACCAACAGATGTTCCTGATATCCAAACAAAAACTATGCTATAACTGTAAATTTTGGTGCTCGTTACTCGATGACGAAGAGGCCAAATCAAAGCAAATGCGCGCTCCAGCGAAATAGCTGCAAGGCAAAATAAGGACGCGAAAGAAAACGTTTCTTGGAGTGCTGCTGCAATAATACCATACCTGGTGCTTGCGATCTCAAGTTGCTGTGAGAACGCGAATGTTTTAATCACAATCAGTTGGCCGAATCCAACAAGAAGATCCGTGACGGCCAAGTTTATAAGCAGGAAAGCAGTTCGCTTTAGTTTGTTTCGGTCCTTCCAGAACACGAAGATGGTGAACAGATTGCCAAGAAAAACAGTCACTGCTTCAACAATGATAACAGGCAAAATTACTACAGCTGTTACGCTAGTCATAGTAGAAGATGTTCTTGATGTGAAAAAGCTTGCTAAACGGGTCAGAACTTGATTTTAACTAAGCAAGACACAGTTACTCGTGAGGCATCTAACAACTGTAGATTTCCAAAATGCAGAAGACAAGGGTGCTTCAATTTTTAAGCTGTTAGAGGCAAAGCGGGCAAACGCAATATTATCCAAACTTCCGCTAACCTTGTATAAAGGAAATTTTAATTAAATCGTTTTACAAAAGAGTTGCCCTCACTGAGTGAAAATTGTATTGACTTTACATACAGCACTCACAAAACTGTTGAACACAATTAATATTATTCAAACTTCCGCTAACCTTGCGGGAAGGGAGTTTTAATTAAACCATTTCACAAAAATTTCGCTCTCACAGTATTGAGCAAAAATTGTATTGACTTTTCATACAGCACTCAGTATGATATTTACTTGAATGGTTTGAGTGCAGATAAAATATAAGTATATATGTTGAACATGAATAAAATGAGTCGTAATTTAATACCATACACATTTCAAAGTTACAAATATTCCCCGTCCTTTTCTTTTACCATTAATGATATTTTTTCGATCACACATTAAGCTGGTCTTGCGTCAAGGTATTTCTGTTTCACATTGGTGACTGTCAAAAACATATGCCCAATCCCAGACCTCTGGCTAGAACTGTAGCAGGCAAACCACTGCATCTGCCCCAATCATCGGGGTTTTTTTGGTCGTTTTTGCTGTTTATAGTCATCAGAGTGACATCATAAACAATCTAAATGCATAACATATGGTCTTGGCACCGAAGTCTTCCTAAATTAATATTGACATATAGAAAGTCGTTTAAAAAACAAGTTCTTATAACTAATTAATGCATACGATGAAAATTATTTTGTTTTATTGTGAGTACTTTATGTCTGATCAAAGGTTCTTTATTCCATTTTAATTGCTAGGTAATTTTCTTGACATCAATTGTAGGCAAAAGCGCAGCACCTGGTATTTGCTGAAGTTGTACTAAAAATGTCGTTTCGGGTACCTGAAAAAGGTCAGGTACATGTATAAAGGAAACACCTAAAATATAGGTTTTCGGTAGTTGAGCAAAAAAGTCTGGTAGATAGCCTAAAATAGCGTTTTGAAGCATTTACTATGGTGAAACTTGTTTTAGGGGGCCCCAGATATATTTAAATTTTTTATGAAGATCGAATTGTGAAAGCTATGAGGAGTAGTAGGCGACAAAAATCTATTCTTCTGTTTTGGTTAGAAGTTTTGTGACTCCAAATCATAGGAAGTTGTGGGCAATATACATGTTGAAATTATAATTTATCTCTCAGTAAACAGCACCTGCGTCTATCACGTATGGCTCATAGAAAAAATGGCTGCGAGGGACGTCAATTAAAGTGCATGATCTGATTACATCAGTGACAAAAACGTTTGGACTCTTGACAGCCAACTTAAGAAACTCTGACGGAAAACAAAACCAGGAGAGCAGACAACATGTCCAAGTTGGTTTAAATGTCATCATATGCTTTATGGCTGTTCGGTATTTCTTTAGTTGGTACACGACCCCACAAGATGAAAGCTTTGGCATGTAATCGTGTTTAGAAACAGGTTTGTGTATGTATCATTGATGCTACCAGGGAACCGTTTTCATCTAGGCTTTTGTACATTATGCTTTTATTTCCCCACTAAAATGCTCCACCTTAATGCTCCATTTTTTCCACTAAAATGCTCGGTTTCCCACAAAAATGTCACTAAAATGCTCCGTTAATGCTCATACATGGGGGTTTTAAATTTTCATAATTTTAACGTCTCAACACAATTAACAGTTCAAAGTGCTTAACAAAAAAGTATACTTAGTATAAAAAGTTAACAACAACGTATGTAAAGTTTAATACACTAAAAGATAATTTTCTGAATGATCTGTTGCTCTGTTAATCCCTTGTCCCCTTTCGATGACACTTGGGTGAACAGGTTAAGTTAAAGTCTTCATTTTCACATCAATAATAATGACATAATGATTTTTTCTATATTCTGTGGGAAAAAATATTACTTTTCTGGGAAAATGCCACTAAAATGCTCGAATAATGCTCAATGCTTTTGCCTCACTAAATGCTCGAAAAAATGCTAGCATAATGTACAAAAGCCTATTTTCATCATATTCTTTTTCTGGAGGTATCGAGAAAACTAAGGACCTCTTTACAAGGAGAGAGCTCGCGGGTTATCCTAGCACTCACAGATTTCTTCTTTCCTTTTTTCATCTTGTTTACAAGGCAGCTAGGGTTACCTGCATGGGTAGACGGATTATCCTATCTGCGTGCTAGGGTTACCCTGGCAGGCGTGTTAACTTTTTCGCACTCGAGCTCCAGGTAGGGTTAAACCGCATACCCGGGTTAACTTTTTACTTGTTTTCAGACCCTTTTAGTGTAACCGTTCATTACGTTGCCCCGGGTTGTATGGTTACCCTACCTGCGAAATTGTGCTTGCAAACCAGGGCTCTCTTTTGCCCTCCAGCAAGGGTTAACCCGCTTGCTAAGGTAACCCTCTCTCCTTGTAAACAGGCCCTTTGAGCGTCCTTTCTCTCTTGTTCTAAACTTAGCTGTTAGGTTTCTTTTCGCTGGATTTACAGACACAGTTAGTGCAATTTTAGCGGTAAACTCGGTCCCAGCACCATCAAATGCCGAGTTCGTTACCATGGGAAATGGGGAACTGGCTCTAATGGAACGAAAGAACTTTCTTCGCATCGGCCGTCACAATGGACCGAGATATAGTTGAAGTTCTTAGTTCGTCTTTATCATAATTGTTGGGTTAATCTCAAGTTTTTTTTTTTATCCACATTTAATTATTCATATAGTCTTGTCATTTTTTCAATGAAATCCGCGATTTTGATCTCAAGAATGCCTCAAAACGCTTCGTGTTGTTGCCCACATCACAGCGCGTGGGGGCATTCGGATGGCACTGAACTTGGGATCAACTCGAAGTGAATAAGGATGGTCGACGCAAAGGTCGAAAAACGAAGATATAGCTAGAGGTAAGAGAAAACCTTGGATGCGTGATTTTGGCAAAAACTTTCATGTTTTACAAATAAGAAAGTAGTTTTTGTCCACAAAAGTGGTACTGAAATCTCTATGGCTAAAGCCATCTAACGCTGTGAATTTTGTTGCCTTATTTATACTAGAGGTTTATATTGCTTTATTACTGTTCAAAACCAGAAAACAGTTTCTGATGCCTTAAAGGGAGTAAATGCAGAACACTGTGCAGATAGTTCTATACCAGTCCTGAATGATGCTTCGACTCAGACAGATCACTACGATGATAGAGTTTCCATACTATCTTTATCCAAACCTGATTTGGTTACAGCCCAGATCAATGAAGCTGGTCCTTTACCACCTGCTCGCCCATATCATTGCTATAGGCGAAGCATGAAAACTGGCATTAGATCGGAAATAATGGAACGATTCCATAATTTGTTGAACACTTATGTACATGGTGATGCTGAGGCGCTCAGTTACCTGGTTGACGCCCTGCTGAAGTCATAGAAATGGACAAGCTTGTTTAGAATTTCAAGACAGAAGGAAGATAAAAATGTCACAAGCAGGCTTCCACTCTTCACTGGTCAATGAATATCACGAGTGCAAAACGAAAGAAAGCAACCGTGTTATTCAGAAGCAAACTCAAAAGCTTCAACAGACCATCAAAATTTCAGCAACTAAGACCAGCAGCTACATTGCTTTTCAAGATGTTACACCTGAAGCTTCTAAAGTACGAATTGACGCAGTTCATAGTTTGGGCAGGCTGGCCACTTATTCGGCAGAGCCGAGGCGGGTCTTGCCAATCGTTGCGGCAGACTATCCACAGACATATCTTACAGAGAATTTCAAGTGTTTAAGGAGTAATGTGACTGCTGCACGTGTTCACCGCATTTTGTTTGACCTCAAACCGACCAATTTGACTAAAAAAATAGACGGATCGAAACTGACCAATGGCTGATGACAAACTTTACACGAGTCTTTCAGCCAACAAGATCATGGCTAACTTGACCGATCACTTTCAACGGACCAATCGACAGCTGACAATGACTTCCGCTCATGTTGTCGAAACGTCAGTTACCAACAGTTCTTTTCAAAACTACCCTCACCCGGACGATCACACAATACGAACTCAGTGACATTTTGCATGTACAACTATTTTAGTGTTGCTTTTTTGATTGGAGGAGCGGACAAGGAAGAATGTCCACTGTCGAGATAATTTCTTTTTCATCACGTAGACGGTGGAAGAGGAAAAAAATTGTCATGCACGACTGCGTTATGCAACCTCGTTCCCAGGGTCTACTCCGCTCTCAAGATGGCGGCTTAGGGAAACGATATCGTATCTGAAAGGTGCCATTCTTGCCTTCAAATTTTTCGAAGTCGTTCTTGTCGAAGGCGCTTTAGTCTCTCCCGGCTGCAGTGATTTCCGCCAAAGCCCCACCCTCATTTTTTTCCAAATCGTCTCACTTTCCATAGAATTTGATCTTTTTAGTTTGGAGTTATCAGGGTTCTGTATAAGTATTATCGCCAAATATAACAATGGATGAAGCTGACTATAGAAGAGCTGTCTGTTCTTTTAGCCTTCGGCTGCAAGTTTACTTGCAAATAGGTTCCCAGTGAGTCTGAAAGAAGCGAGGAAGCCTAGAAACATTCTATTGATGCTGTCGTTCTATGATAGAGGCCCCTGGTATCGTGATACGATAGGTTAAATCGCTGATCGTTGACGTCTTTGACGTAAATATTTGACACGGTGTATGTAAATACGGTGGCTCGCCCTACACGACTCATACAGTTCGTTACAATAGCGAAGCGCACGAAGTCTAAAAAAAGAGTGCAAATCACTGAATTCCCACGAGACTCAGTCGACATGGGAGTGTTCTGAGGGAAATACAGGGAATGTAGACGGAGTTTTCGTTTCACGAGTACTTTAGGAACACCGGCTTTTGCCCTTAAAGAAATCTGCAAAATCATCCACCATTCCAGTTCGTTTGTCAGAGTCTTGTCTGAGTCATGACGTCACTCGCGCGCTTCGCTATGAAGTTGCCGGCGTTCTCTTTTAATTTTCGGTCATTTCACATTCTGAAGGGTACTTTATGCTCTATTATGAATAGGAATCTTATGTAGAATCTAGTAAAATGGAGTCGTTTGGCTGTGCTATGGCAAATTTTTTTCAAAGGCATGGTTTCGATCGGTTTGTGGACTTTCCGCTGCTATCTGCATGTCGCTTTGCAGAGTTTCACACACCTCTATCACGTGTTCAGTTATAATTTCTTTAGGCTCATTTCAGTACTGCAAGTTAAATATTCCGTTACCATGTTGCATACTTTCACTCTATGTTACGACGCTGGGCCCGTCTGTTTTATTAGGTCGATAAGAAATGTTTGCAAGTACAGAAAATGTAGCTATTTGACAGGTGTAATTACCTCATTGACTAATTTGTTACAGGCTAATCACCAAGAGAGGATAGGCACATCAAAAACAAAGTCTTCAGGCGGCTCCCCTGTCCTTTCCGATCGCTCCTTTCGTGCACGCCCGGGGAGGGGGGGGTACTCTCTTATATGGGCTACCGGTATATATGTATGTGCGGCCCCAAAGGGTAGGGTTTTTCAGCCGTTTTGTTCATAAATAGGGTATCGAGTTTAGCTGATTTCGGCCATTTTGTCATAAATAGGGTATAGTTTTAGTGCAGAGTGCACTATTGGGATGGTTTGGGGGTTGACGCCGCTAACGCACTATGGCTATAATTCGCTAAGGTAATAAGGTGTAAACTTTAATGTATGTTTAATTAATTAATTTCAATTAATTGATTAGCCTTGTTTTGAGCGGGTGGGGTAGGTACCTTTGATTGCTACGTAAAACGTACCATACTTACATAAGTTGCTATGTAACATCAGAAAAACTATATATGGTTCCAATATTCTCTTGTTATCCTTGTGGTACTATTCTCTTAAGAACAAAAGCGATTTACACGAAGCGCATGTGCAGATGCGCAGATTGATTAGCGTTAGTGTTAACTATATGTTGGGTCGATGCATTTCATACACAATTACACACAAACGTTTAGTGCTTTTCCTTGCGGTTGAACACAGTATGTAAGACGCATGCGCTCTAGCATTGTCAGCATGATACAATCCGTTTTCGAGTTCAGATTCACGGGTGCGATACCACACTCTAGTCTTAACGGCCAATAGCAGTCATATTTCGGATAATATCAGTTCCCCCTTTTAGTGCAAAGAACGCTTTTGTGACAGCGTATCTTTTGGAATCATCCCTTGCTCGGTTCAAAAATGCCGTGTGCTGTTTTCAAACTACTTCGTGTTTGCTAAGCTTTAAACAGGGAAACGAATGGATCTTCTCAGTCGCTTGTTTATTTTCTCTCCTATGAAAGAGAACAAGAAGTTCACAAATGTATTTACCCGAAACACTTCCGAGTTAACGGCATCAAATATTACTGTAGACACTGTGGCACTCATGCACGGAAACCGCACATAAATTTAGTCAGTCTTTGAGGGGGCGCATTCACCTATGTAGGACATAATATCGGTCAAGTTGAAACGCTTCTCGGTTTTATAAATCGATATCGGTGTGTATTTTGAACTGGTTTACTGTTAACACCATCGGTGGCAACCTAAGATCGTGCTATTCCGAGACACGACGTGACTATTTGATAATTAAATTAGTAATTGTTTATCGTATATTAAAGACTTATGCGCTCGTGGGTTCAAATCCCATCTGGGACTCGGATTTTTTCCGAGCTCTCCATAAATTCAATAATTGTTTATCAATGATATGAAAATTTGCCTCTTGATTGAAACAAAATCATTCCTCTTCCAATTTTTTCATAAGTAAATAACATTATTTCATTTTTCTCAGGAAAAAAGCGAGCATATCTTCTTTGTATGTTTTTGAGAAAACAAGGGTATCATGTTACAAACTTTGCGAGAAAAACAAAAGTATCAAGTTACAAACGTTGGCGTTGAAAAACTAAAAGTATCACGTTTGCTAGTTCAACGTATTAATGAATTTAGAATGAATGAAATTCCACGTAAAACACCACAGTAAAATTTAAACCCGTCTTGACAAACAGTAATTGTAAGTTTTTTGGGGGGCCTTAAACTAACAAGTTACATACAGGCAGCTGATGACTCAAAACGTACTGACAGTCCTGCATAACACTCTGCACTATCTGAGATTGTCTCACTAGTT
>JAHPZR010026841.1:0-7500 GCA_019787425.1 Platygyra sinensis
CTCATCACCAAACTCTAGTCACATCAGCTGCTCAGACGGTTGGGGTACGGGGTTGACTTAAGGCCCCGTTTACACGGGTCCAGACAAATCTTTGCACGGACAAAACTTGCACGGTTCCACCTTGCGTTTACACGGGACCGGCGGAACTGGACGAATTTTTAAACGGCTAAGTGTGCAAGTTTGGGACCTGAAAAAAGCAGGTCGACTTTTTGACAGGCACGGTTCCATATTTGTACGGACTCGTGTAAACACCCGAACCGTACAACTTTTTGCTCACATAGCGCGGTTATGGCCTGGAATCAAATGCCGCAGCTGGTCTAAATTTGCACGGATCCGTGTAAACACCACTGCAACAGAATTTTAACGGATCCATGTAAACAGGCGATCCAGGAACAAAATTCGTCCGTGCAAAAATTTGTCCCGGACCCCACCGATGGAAACGGGGCCTCCTAGATGGCGTCAATTCGAATTTCAAAGAGGGGCCCAGGTGGTGTCAAAGGCCGATAAACGCAAACCTAAGCATTATGCAATAATTTTTGATTTTACATATTTTCGGGCGAGGTCTTTCGGTTTATATCGTTGGCTCTTCAGTTATGCATTTCCGTTAAAACCTGTACAATACATAAGCCAATGTAGAACATTTTTTATACCAGAAAATTGACGGATTTGGTTAACGGTTAATCCTGTCCGTTACGCATTACCGGCTTTCGAACAATCCCAAGCCGTGTACGGTGTAAGTGTCAAGTTTTTAATGAGACTTGTGTCATGCGTTAGATGTGTACAAGGTAAATAAATTCCAGAAAATACAAAAAGTGCTTGAACGGTGGAGAATAATTGGCTGACCAATTGCTTTCTTTTTTTTTTTTTCTTCCCTTGGGTGACTTAAGAAGTAAGCATGCTCTAGGTTAAGCAACAGGGGAAAGGGAGGAAACGTGTGGAAAAACATTTCGTCTGTTATATGCCCCAGCATTGCAGTGTATACTGTCCATGCGGAAGTTATCCTTGATTCTTTTGTTTTTTGTTCTTTGTCAGTGGGTCTGTTGTAACAGCTCCCCAACAGACCTCAACTGACCGGGTAAGGCTCTGACAGACGTTGATCTTATCATTTTACTTTTACAATTACCGCAACCAGTAGCTTTATATCAGACTCAACATGCTTGAGCATGTTTGACTGGTAATCAGAGTGATAGAAGGTTGGTTTTATTGTATACATGTTGTGGTGTTTTCTTATTGTGTTGTACTTCGTTCTGCTGTATGGTGGTATGTAACAATGTATATGAACAAATAAAATCACAAAGTGCGACAATTGAATAGCATATACATGTACCAATACATCATGGAAACATTCCCTAACCAAACAGTGATTGGTTGATGTCTTCTGTTCAGTTGCAACGCAATCCGAATTTAGTTTTGCGATGTTTAACCTCTTCTGTGCTATAACGGCTTTTTTTTTGGTTGGCTGATAGGCATCACTCGAAGCCTCCAGCGGGGACAATGTGCAGATTTTACCCCAGGGGCAAAAGAGCACAGAGCTGGCACCTGATAAGGCTGTTCTTGTGGATCGCATCTGCAGACTGCAGAAAATCCACGCCAAAAAAAACGAAAAGCTGAATTCATGGAAGGCCATGTGGCAGCTCTTGTAGATGAGATTCAGAAGAAAAGCAAGTAAGTGGCCGCTTGATTCCGCCTCAAACAAACATCTAAGCGGTTAGGATTCACAAGTTGAAATTGCCAAGCAACATGCTGTTTGTTCTTGTCACGGTTCTGATCAGTCTGGCTATTTTCTGATGTGAAGTTAAGATTGGAATAAGACTAATAAGCTAGATAATGAAATCGTATGTGGAAGTGAGAGTTCGGGAGTTCACCTAAGACCAAAAAAATCCCGATCTTGTCTCAAGAAAAGAGAAAACGAAGAAAGATAAAAAGCGGAAAGGAAACGACTTAAATAAATACACTATGGCTTTTACTCGCAGCAGTTTGAATGCGAGAGTTTGAAACCTCCGTAATTTACAGGGAGTTCGATTATTCTGTGTGATTGACCAGGGTGCCCCTTCATTCTGTCTGTCTTTAGAATTATTCATTACTATGTGTTAAGAGAGCAAGCTGGAACCTTGGCCCCACCCAAGTCCGATATACATAAGGTGAGTAACGTGTACGATGCCCCAAATTATCATACTTCTTACTGATTGTCATCACTCAAAGGCACTTTAAATACTGAATGTTTTTGGTTGCCCCTATTCCTGAACAGTGATCTTAAAATCTCCTTGCCTCGTCACGCAATATCTTGGTCCGTTTGCGTGACTCCAGAAAGCGTTTCTCCAAATTAGGTTACTTAAAACAATAGATATTTTAACTGAAGGAATATAACTAAATTTAAACTGCTTATTATTCATTATCTTATTTTCGGTCAGAATAATTTCTAGGTGATAATCGATTCATAACGTCACTTTTTCGGAATAAAACATGTAAAATAATAATTCGGTACTAAATATCTGAGTAACACGCGTGATAATACTCGTACACTAAACACATGTTTTCTCTCTCCCCGCGTCTCTCCCATGAAAGGTTGCCAAGCGTGGATCCTGTTTGAACCCCTCTTCTCCATTCCTCGCGCGGGACCATTCACAGGTGCCTCTGGCCCTATCTGAACATCCACTCATAACGAAATTAGAAAGCGCCCGTTTAAACTCACCAGGGAGTACAACACTTTTTTTATTCAATTATGAAGATCGTTTCCTTTGACGGAAGGGCTGTCCCGGTTTGCGAGAAAGCCTATTTGATTTATTGAGTTATTTTTTTGTAAAAAAATACCTCTTAGTCGGCGCGTCAAGTATGTTGTGTACGGGTCAATGGATCAGTGAGTGAGTGATTGAGTGAGTGAGTGAGAGATGTATGTATGTCACACCAATCAGATCGGGTCTACTGTAAACAGCCAATCAAATTTCTTGTTTTAAAGGTAAATGGTGTATGAGAAGATTTGATCCCGATACAGTTCAGAACGGCCATATTTATTCTTCTATAAAACAGGAGGAAGTATTCATACATTGGGTTTACTTCGGCATTTTCGGTGGGTTAGGTTGAGGATTTTAGTTATGGACGAGATGAGCCTTGAGGTTTGAAACAGTGCGAGAGCTAGTTGTATGCAAATAAACGAGATGTTACTTTTAGTTACAAAGGTAACTTGATACTTTTGTTTTTCACAAGGAGTAAATTCAATTAGACGTCACGCATCGTTGCTTCTAGTTGTTAGGAAGTGTTTTAGGGGAGACGAGACTATTTTGATTTGAAATAGTTCGAACGTTTACAATAAGTACAGGTAACGATTGTTTTGTTCTTGTTGCATGCAGATATAGAGAGATTTTTATTTTTCACTTACAAACGGTTATTTGACACTTTTGCTTTTTCACAAGGGAGTAAATTCAATTAGAGCTAACAAATCGTCAGCACCTGTTCCCACGAGATGCTTGCTATTTTTAGTTACAAACGGTAACTTGACACTTTTGGTTTTTCGTGTCGGAGAAAATCGTTCGCACGAGATGTTTGCTACTTTTAGTTATAAATGGTAACTTGACACTTCTATTTTTGATATGGGAATAAATAGGCCATTTCCGAATTACCTCAAGCCTCTTTTTCGAAGCGAGTCTTGGTTCTCATCCTTTCATATGCAAAACAATTTTCATTCACATGAAAATGAGTTAAATTTGCATGTGAATGAAAATTGTTTTGCATATGAAAGGATGAGCACCAAGACTCGCTTTGAAAAAGAGGCTTGAGGTAATTCGGAAATGGCCTATTCAATTGGAGCTTACAAATTGTCGGCTATAGTTTCCAGGATATTAAACAAAAAAGAAGCTTTCATTTATAAACTGTTTTTACGTCTCTGCAGTAGCAGTTTATAGCTTTATTTGATGACATTCATTTCAGTTCGATATTTTTTTGAAGACTGTGTGGCGTCAAGTTAAAGTGCAAAATCAGACTGTCAATGTATCAGAAAGTTTTTTTCTCTTTCTTTCTTTTTTCGGTGTAGACTTGCTACAAGTCGACCTCATGAATTTCAGGGTGAAATATGGCCGCGAAGCGGCCGAGAGAGCGACGAAGTCGTCCGGCGGGTACTGAATAAACAAGACGAAGGACTTTTCAGAAAGTCTATTTTCGGTGAAGTAGTGTTGTTTTGTAAAAAGAATAAACTTACGACTCGTATAAAATGCGAAAAGTTCTCTAAACGGCTTGAGTATTTTTGAGCAAAAATTCCTCTTGGGGTTGACAGGGCTATGAGGTCGTTGGGTGATGGGGAGTTATGCATGTGCGCATGTCACACCAATCATAGCCTGCGAGCAGGCTCACTTGTTTGGGTAGGGTATCGCGGGCAAAGGTGCGGGAGCTACAACCGCGAGCTGGCGAGAAGAATGGGGCGAGGAAAAGTGAGCCTGCACGCGAGCTATTGATTTTTGAATTCCCCGCGTTCGCTGACGAACGCAGCTATCCGATTGGTTAAAATTGACAGATTACAGAAACCAGTGCAAGCTTACTGCATTTCACATCACGCGAACCGTCTGTAGGCTTTGTTCAAGGAGCGTTCCTCAAGCTTTCGATTAATTCTGACTTAAGTCTTGAACTAAAACTAGAGCAGAAAATAGCTGTGATTGTTTACTGGAAGGGAGGGATGTTTTCGCAGTGATGCCGACCGGTTTCGGTAAGAGTTTTTTTTAGCTGTTCTCTACAGCGATCGAACAAAAGAAGATTTGAGAAGGAGAATGATCCGAACGGTATGATCTAGTTATTTGCCCGTTGATAGGTCTAATTGAAGACCAGGTTAAGGAAGGAGAACCTCTCAGTTTGACCTGTTCTTCGCTACAAGATGTAAATCACCTTTTTAGCGACGATCCCGTGCTACAACGTCTGTTTGCATCAGCAGAGAAGGCATACGTTAATTTGCGGCAACGATCGCGGTTTGTTTGTTTAGTTGATTCGCTTCGTTCAAATATAGTCTTTGGAGTCTTATTCAGCTACTACAGAACTGCTGAGGAAAGAACTAAATGGCTACTAATTTAGTACAGTTGAAATACGATTGATCTCAAAGTAATTAGCTTGTTTTTGTCGTCTTTTTGACTTACAACTTTCATCTTTCTTTCGCAGCGCTGTTATATATTTCGTCGTGCGGCGAGGAGATTATTTGTTTTGTTGTTATCAAATTGGTTTTCACATGTTTCTTTAACTTTCAATATTCGTTGTTTCTCAAAAGTAGCCGATATAGTTCAAGAATGGAAATTCTGTTGTACGTGGTTTCGAATTAAAAAAAAAATCCCCGAAGTCAACAGGTGAAAGTTAACTCATCGAGCCTTCCATGAAGTTTGATCATCCTCCGAACCTACACGTTGCGTGCAATGTGCTGTCATGTTTGTTTACTTTTTGCTTCGCTCCTATTGACACATGTGAAATGCCGACTTGACACCTCGCGAGGGGCGGAATTCAAAAATCAATAGCTCGCGTGCAGGCTCACTTTTCCTCGCCTCATTCTTCTCGCCGGCTTCGCCGGTTCTCGTTTCTTTGTCGCCTTTGGCCGTGATACCCTACCCAAACAAGTGAGCCTGCTCGCAGGCTACACCAATCACAGTGTGGGTTGTATCAAAGAACGAATCAAATTGCCTGTTAGAAAATAAGATAAGGAGACGTGTCAGGTTACGGTAGTTTGTTTAGTAAAACATTTTACATGTCATCGATTTAATTCTGCTATCTGTGAAACCTTTCAGTTCACAAAAAAATAACTCTTGCACGCCTTGCGTGCCTATGTTTCAATGAGACAACGGCGCCATTTTTTTGTCATGTAAATCTCGTTATAATTATAGGCTAGTTGTGTTCCGTGTTTTCTTAGGAGAGGTAGGTTACTATCAGTTTTGTAATGTTTGCTTGCCTTCCAAGTCATTATCTTGTGATTCCTTTCGTAATTCAGTTAAACTAAATTTGTAAAGTAGGTGAACACTCTCGAGATCTAAAGAATCAGTGACCCTAGCAAAACGACCTAACATGATCTAAGATAGCAAGTCTTTGGTTTCACTCAAAATTATATTCTAATGTATTTGTACGAGGTATCCCGTGTAGCCGTAACCCCGCATGAGAATTGGTTCATGTCAAACACCTTCCGATCCGTGTTAAGAATGTCTCGGTTACATTATCCTAATATATTTTCATGTTTACTTTTGAGTAAGTTTTAACTTAGTAATATACTCTCTCACTGAACGTTTGTTAAGTCTCTGCATAAGAATGTCATTGTGCATTGTGTTTTTATAAGGCACAAGTGTCTCGCCATGGTGGAATTATGGCGTCCGTTTACTCGTCCAAGCCCGTGGACCCAGACATGACACTGGAATTGTCCCTTGAGATCAACAGGAAACTACAGGCTGTACTGGAGGACACCATTCTTAAGAACATTACTTTAAAAGTAAGTTTTGTCGATGCCAACGGCTTGTGACCGTTGATGATTTTGTTACCCAGCACTGTTTCTATTAAAATAACTGTTTTCAGTGTTGTGACCTTTTCCATTACCGCCAACACGGTGAAGTTTAAGTTGGGCTTGCTTATTTGAAGCAGGCTGATCCGACTATTTACAGCATTTGCTTTAAAATCAATAATACAAGATTGTCTAATTAATAAGATCGTATATAAGTACAAACTCAACAATCTAAGTGAAACAGAACGCGAGCAGAGAACTTAACGTTCCGGCATGCGGACTGAGGTCTAATCTCGACTACGGAAGTGGAGCCTTGGTAACTCCGACAAGGTCCTTGAAGTCCGATGACCGTGTAATATAAACGGAATGCTGGTGTGGTCAAACAAAATAGTCATATTTGGAAAACAGTCCTAAGAAAGCACGCGCGCTGATTGGTTAAAAATCGTGATTGTATAACTCGATGGAGACACAGAACTAGCGCGCGCTGTTGACGTAGTGATGGCGCGAGCAAAGAGAATTTACATTTTGAGTATCAAAGTTAACAACTTGTTTTCCTTTCTCTCGTCGTGGTGTTTTCTAAAAGAAATAGAAAACATGTACTCTGTGTTTCTATCGAGTTATACAAATACTCGTGAAAGTTTGGGAGAACTCGAAAAAGCTGTGGAAACACTCGCCTGCGGCTCGTGTTCCCACAGCATTTTTCGTTCTTCCAAACTTCCACTCGTGTTTGTTTAACTCGATAGAAACACGGTAGATGTTTTCTATTCCTTAATTGTTCAGTCAGGCTTACTAATAACGTGACATTCGTTTTCTACAGGAAAACCTTGACACATTGGGAGATGAGATAACAAGACTCAACGAGGAACTGCAAAAGATGAAGAGAAACAAAAGGTCGTGAATCGTGAAATACTAAAAGAAAACTTCTATATGAATGTTGCTCGAGTATTGTTGGCACCTTAATAAGGAATAGCAGCAGGGCCTATAAAATGACTGTAGGCTTTGTATTATGGGCGGGAGAAGGGAAAAACGGGAAAGGAGGAATTCCTTGATTC
>JAHPZR010026841.1:12500-19551 GCA_019787425.1 Platygyra sinensis
TTCCCAAAACTATCACAAAGGAAAAGGGACTTCTTCTATTCAATGCTCCAGAAACAGATAAAAGCTTCATTAAATGGTCATGGCATGGGCCGTCACAAGAAAGATGAAGTATATGTTATTGCCAAGAAAGACCTGCAGACATTGTCTGACTATTTGGAAGCTAAACCATTTATCATGGGTCAGGAGCCTACACTTGTGGATGCATCAGTGTTTGGCTACCTGGCACAAATTGTGTGGCAAGACAAAGACTCTCCCCAGCATGCCGCTATTCATAGTGACTTCAAGAATTTGATTGGTTACTGTGAGAGGATGAAGGAGAGATACTGGTCTGACTGGGATGAGGCAATTGCTCATAGGAAAAAGTTCCACTCTGAGTCATGAGGGACATGATGATTTTTTAAAAATTGCACCGTAACCAGGATGAGACATGTTGTAAATCTGAAAGACGTTCTCTGGTTAAAAATTGATTAAAAAATTATAAGCTTTCGGCTATCTATCTATAGCCTTTAACGAATGAAATATAAAAAGCGCGAATTAAAATATATACGAAAAGGGGTGTAAAAAAAAAAAAAAAAAAAAAAAAAATTCGATGCGGGTGAGAACTAGAATATGAATAAGAATGATCTAGAAAAATTACAATAAAATAGAGTATTGTCTCGGTAACGGTTTAGAATTATTGTCCGCGTTAACAGTTTTAGCGGTATGCCAGGATTCCAAGGTTTTTCTAACACGGTAGTTGCCTTTGTCAATTACGCATGCATTATTGAAGTCAATAGAGTGGTCATTCTTCCATGCATGGCTGGCAATGTTTGACCCTTTCGCGAAATTTTTTAGGTTTCTTTGATGTTCTTTTTTCCGCGTTGAAAAGCATCTTCCAGTTTCGCCAATGTAACTCCACGGACAGTCCGAGCACGGAATTTTGTAGACAACATTGCATTGTTGGTCCACGGGCTGTCTTGTTTTTGGGGATGGGAATTCTTGCTGAAGGGTTTTAAGAGGTTTGGTGACGACTCGAATTTCTTGTTTGCGTAATAATCTCATGAGGGGCTCTGTCAAGCCGCTAATGTATGGAAGGCACGCAAATCCATGGGGTGTATTCTGTGGGTCAGCCCAACTAAAGAACATTGCTACCAATTCTTCTGGTGATGGTACAGTTGGTGATGGTGGCTTCTTTCTATTTTTGGAAATATGAGAGATGACTGAGGACGGATAGCCATTGGCTTTTAGTGCAACTGTGACATAGTTGGTCTCGCGTGATTTTCCTTCGTTAGTGCTTGGGAGATTAGACGCACGGAATAGCAAGGTAGAGGCCGTGCTGATTTTGTGTTTTCTCTCATGATGTGAGGAGAAGTCTAGATATCTATCAGTGTGGGTTGGTTTTCGATAAACATCGATGACAGCAACACCATTTTTTCTTGACACTAAGGTGTCAAGGAAGGCAATTTGTCCATTGTTCTCTTCTTCAATGGTAAATGTGATCTTAGGGTCGACAGCGTTTAAGGTGTCGTGGAAGGAATGGACAGCAGCTTTCTTGATGACAACAAAGCTGTCGTCAACATATCGTTTCCAAATCCTTGGCGGAACAATGGCGGAGCTGATGGCTGACTCTTCTATCACTTCCATACAGAGGTTAGCGACAATAGGGCTAACAGGGCTGCCCATGGCACAGCCATGAATCTGCTTGTATGTGCGATTATTGTAGACGAAATAGTTGTTTGAAAGAGTGAAGTCAAGGAGAGAGATGATGTCATCGGTAGAGAGGTTTGTTCTGGTCTGTAGTGTGTTATCACAGTTCAGTTTATTGCGGATATAATCACAAGCTTTATTTACTGGGATAGCTGTGAAAAGGGACACCACGTCAAATGACACCATGACTTCGTCATCCAAGATTTCGATGTTAGCTACTTGTTTCGCGAACTGGGAGGAGTTGAGGACAGAATAACCATTAAGGTTCTGTATCGGAGAAAGGATATCTGATAGAAACTTAGATGTGTTATAAAGAGCGGAGCCGATACATGAAACGATTGGTCGAAGAGGGCAGCCAGGTTTATGGTGTTTAATAGAGCCACGAATGGCAGGTAGAGAACCATCTGTGGAATGAAGTTTGCGATAAGTAGCTTCATCAATCTTATTTTCTCTTTTTAGAGCGAGGAGCTTGCTGTTCTTGTTTTTGCCATATAATAAACATCTTATTAACCGAACTAAGTCGGTCTGTATGGGAGAATCTTGACCTCGGTCGTCTGTACAGACCTCACTGCGTTCGGTCTGTACTTACGACCTCGGTCAAGATTCTCCCATACAGACCTCCTGCTCGGTTAATAAGAGCTAAGTACTGCACTTTCCGGTTCCCCCCCAATAGGCCTTTTGCAACAAACAATCACATGGTACAAAATCCGCCATACTGGTGGGCAAGCTCATTATTATTCCCACAGTGGGACATTAAAACAAAGGCCAGTCACGCTTGACTGGTTGAGGTCTCTTTGTTTTTAAGTCCCAGTGCGGGAATAATAATGAGCTTGCCCACCAGTATGGCGGATTTTGTACCATGTGATCGTTTGTTGCAAAAGGCCTATTCCCATTGATTGGCCATGTGGTTGGAAAAAACATTACGCAAAAACGACGGCAACAACGCGTAACGGCAGGTAACGGCATGGATAAGACAGCGGCTGGTAATCGAGCCTATAGGAGAGACTGTCTCTTCCATTATCCATCGTAACGGCCACGAGAACGTCACAAAAAGGAAGTTCAATGAGCAAAACAATGGCTGTGCACGTGCGTTATAAATCTTGGTACATTTCTTTGCCGTCCTCTCCAAAACAGCAACTTGAAATGCTATTTGGAAATGGACGCATTCGTAGCATATTCAGCACGGGGAAGTATTAAAACCGACAAAAACACTGAATAGATCTAAATAAATGCGACATTTCAAAGTAAGATAGAAACACATTTTTACTAGGCGTCGTCCTCGTCGTCGCCGTCTTACGTGGGTATGGTCCCTATTGAGAGGCACTGGGGGACAAGAATGGGTGAAGGTGAAGGTGGCCTGTGTTGCAAGGGTAACCAAGGTGGCAGCTAATGCTAATCCTAACAAGGATGGCTGGAATATGGTAAGGATGCCTGGGTGGCGAAGGCAGGCAGGGTGCCAAGGGTAGAAAAGGATGGCCAAGATTTCAAAGACCAGGGCGGAGCAAATATTTTCCCCCAGTTTAGAAATTCAGTAGTCCGTGCAAAGGCTCTTTCTTTGGGTTCTTCACGGTAAGGAAATGATTGGGCATTTGGGTAGAAGGCTTGAGAGTAAACTGAAAAAAAAAAAATGAAGACCACTGAAAACGTCCATTCACAAAACCTTTTATATACATATGGTACATACTAAACTTGTAAATTAAACAATTGTGTATTTTATAATTTTCTTAATTACAATTTACTGACTGAAGGTATATCCTTTAGCGTCAATCTTAAAAGCCCCATACCATTTGCACTCTTACTTCTCTAGTGCCCGAGTGGTCAAATGATGCCGGAAATATTAATTTGCGTCGCGACATTTCATACGATACCGACAACCAAAATGCAAGATACAGTAGAACTCATTAATGTGAAAATAACCTGTCTTCCAAAATTCTTTACAGGCACATGTATATAGGGTCTATCAGGGCCCCGCACATTGCCCGTAACAACATGTCTACGAGTGTGTCCATGCATTAAAGAATTCTCACTCTAATTGAATATCCCTAACATAAAAACAGCTACTCCAATGGCGATAATCACTCTTAGGCTAAGACTCTCCTCATAATAACATTCGTATTTAATTCTTGCCTACTGTCTTTTCTCTGTAACCTCCTATACTCTGTCCTTTTTTTGGATACTTTTAAGCCACCTCACTTCGTCTTCTACGCAATCCTTAAACGCATGTCGCCTACACTCGTACATCAAGTTCATAATTTGACGTTTAATATGAAGCGCACTGTTTCCGTGTAAATGAAGAACCAAATTCCCTTCGTTTATCTGCGATCATTAATGAAAACGCGATTTAGAAGACGTTAAACATGCTAAAAAAAGTGGAATCAAGGAATTCCTCCTTTCCCGTTTTTCCCTTCTCCCGCCCATAATACAAAGCCTACAGTCATTTTATAGGCCCTGCTGCTATTCCTTATTAAGGTGCCAACAATACTCGAGCAACATTCATATAGAAGTTTTCTTTTAGTATTTCACGATTCACGACCTTTTGTTTCTCTTCATCTTTTGCAGTTCCTCGTTGAGTCTTGTTATCTCATCTCCCAATGTGTCAAGGTTTTCCTGTAGAAAACGAATGTCACGTTATTAGTAAGCCTGACTGAACAATTAAGGAATAGAAAACATCTACCGTGTTTCTATCGAGTTAAACAAACACGAGTGGAAGTTTGGAAGAACGAAAAATGCTGTGGGAACACGAGCCGCAGGCGAGTGTTTCCACAGCTTTTTCGAGTTCTCCCAAACTTTCACGAGTATTTGTATAACTCGATAGAAACACAGAGTACATGTTTTCTATTTCTTTTAGAAAACACCACGACGAGAGAAAGGAAAACAAGTTGTTAACTTTGATACTCAAAATGTAAATTCTCTTTGCTCGCGCCATCACTACGTCAACAGCGCGCGCTAGTTCTGTGTCTCCATCGAGTTATACAATCACGATTTTTAACCAATCAGCGCGCGTGCTTTCTTAGGACTGTTTTCCAAATATGACTATTTTGTTTGACCACACCAGCATTCCGTTTATATTACACGGTCATCGGACTTCAAGGACCTTGTCGGAGTTACCAAGGCTCCACTTCCGTAGTCGAGATTAGACCTCAGTCCGCATGCCGGAACGTTAAGTTCTCTGCTCGCGTTCTGTTTCACTTAGATTGTTGAGTTTGTACTTATATACGATCTTATTAATTAGACAATCTTGTATTATTGATTTTAAAGCAAATGCTGTAAATAGTCGGATCAGCCTGCTTCAAATAAGCAAGCCCAACTTAAACTTCACCGTGTTGGCGGTAATGGAAAAGGTCACAACACTGAAAACAGTTATTTTAATAGAAACAGTGCTGGGTAACAAAATCATCAACGGTCACAAGCCGTTGGCATCGACAAAACTTACTTTTAAAGTAATGTTCTTAAGAATGGTGTCCTCCAGTACAGCCTGTAGTTTCCTGTTGATCTCAAGGGACAATTCCAGTGTCATGTCTGGGTCCACGGGCTTGGACGAGTAAACGGACGCCATAATTCCACCATGGCGAGACACTTGTGCCTTATAAAAACACAATGCACAATGACATTCTTATGCAGAGACTTAACAAACGTTCAGTGAGAGAGTATATTACTAAGTTAAAACTTACTCAAAAGTAAACATGAAAATATATTAGGATAATGTAACCGAGACATTCTTAACACGGATCGGAAGGTGTTTGACATGAACCAATTCTCATGCGGGGTTACGGCTACACGGGATACCTCGTACAAATACATTAGAATATAATTTTGAGTGAAACCAAAGACTTGCTATCTTAGATCATGTTAGGTCGTTTTGCTAGGGTCACTGATTCTTTAGATCTCGAGAGTGTTCACCTACTTTACAAATTTAGTTTAACTGAATTACGAAAGGAATCACAAGATAATGACTTGGAAGGCAAGCAAACATTACAAAACTGATAGTAACCTACCTCTCCTAAGAAAACACGGAACACAACTAGCCTATAATTATAACGAGATTTACATGACAAAAAAATGGCGCCGTTGTCTCATTGAAACATAGGCACGCAAGGCGTGCAAGAGTTATTTTTTTGTGAACTGAAAGGTTTCACAGATAGCAGAATTAAATCGATGACATGTAAAATGTTTTACTAAACAAACTACCGTAACCTGACACGTCTCCTTATCTTATTTTCTAACAGGCAATTTGATTCGTTCTTTGATACAACCCACACTGTGATTGGTGTAGCCTGCGAGCAGGCTCACTTGTTTGGGTAGGGTATCACGGCCAAAGGCGACAAAGAAACGAGAACCGGCGAAGCCGGCGAGAAGAATGAGGCGAGGAAAAGTGAGCCTGCACGCGAGCTATTGATTTTTGAATTCCGCCCCTCGCGAGGTGTCAAGTCGGCATTTCACATGTGTCAATAGGAGCGAAGCAAAAAGTAAACAAACATGACAGCACATTGCACGCAACGTGTAGGTTCGGAGGATGATCAAACTTCATGGAAGGCTCGATGAGTTAACTTTCACCTGTTGACTTCGGGGATTTTTTTTTTAATTCGAAACCACGTACAACAGAATTTCCATTCTTGAACTATATCGGCTACTTTTGAGAAACAACGAATATTGAAAGTTAAAGAAACATGTGAAAACCAATTTGATAACAACAAAACAAATAATCTCCTCGCCGCACGACGAAATATATAACAGCGCTGCGAAAGAAAGATGAAAGTTGTAAGTCAAAAAGACGACAAAAACAAGCTAATTACTTTGAGATCAATCGTATTTCAACTGTACTAAATTAGTAGCCATTTAGTTCTTTCCTCAGCAGTTCTGTAGTAGCTGAATAAGACTCCAAAGACTATATTTGAACGAAGCGAATCAACTAAACAAACAAACCGCGATCGTTGCCGCAAATTAACGTATGCCTTCTCTGCTGATGCAAACAGACGTTGTAGCACGGGATCGTCGCTAAAAAGGTGATTTACATCTTGTAGCGAAGAACAGGTCAAACTGAGAGGTTCTCCTTCCTTAACCTGGTCTTCAATTAGACCTATCAACGGGCAAATAACTAGATCATACCGTTCGGATCATTCTCCTTCTCAAATCTTCTTTTGTTCGATCGCTGTAGAGAACAGCTAAAAAAAACTCTTACCGAAACCGGTCGGCATCACTGCGAAAACATCCCTCCCTTCCAGTAAACAATCACAGCTATTTTCTGCTCTAGTTTTAGTTCAAGACTTAAGTCAGAATTAATCGAAAGCTTGAGGAACGCTCCTTGAACAAAGCCTACAGACGGTTCGCGTGATGTGAAATGCAGTAAGCTTGCACTGGTTTCTGT
>JAHPZR010026842.1:0-20471 GCA_019787425.1 Platygyra sinensis
ATATCCTCGGGTTTTCAAATATGCTCAGCTCTCGGGTTTATTCTTAAAATATTTTTAAAATTTCGCAAATTTTCGACCGCTCAATCTTCTGATAAAATATATTCTCTATATAGTATATAAAAAAGGGGTGTACACTTTTCCTTTAGCCGTAGTCTACAAAACATAAAGGCTGGTTTTCACTGGCGCATAAGCATATAAGCCGACACACGCAGAAGCGTAGTAAGATTGCTGATGAATGAGCACCTTTGGTTAGGGCGCTAATTATCAATGCAAACATCTTGAGGCCTGTCCAAACGGGATAATGTTTGGTGACCAAACACCGTCAAACATTGTTGGTGACCAACATTTCACCGTTTGGCCACCTTGTTGGTGCTGTTTGATCGTGTTCGATCGTGTTGGTTGTGTTATGATAAAATTTGAGAAGCCATCAAAAAACATTCGCATCTAAGCAACGGCAAAATCAAACCTTTCTTGTTGGGTCCTCAGTGGGTGTTTAGTATTTCTTCTTGATTACAAGGTTTAGATTACAAATGTTTCTTAAATTTAGTTTATTTAATTTAATTTTTAATTGTGTCGTAATTGTTCATGGAAAGCCCCATTGGCGGAGGTGGGACAATAAAGTAATGTATGTGATGTATGGACGTATTTTTGTTCGTTCGCTGGCACAGCCGTATCGATCGTGTGTTGGCGCATCCATAGGCGGTATCCACGCGATACTTAGGCCGCCTAAGTATCGCGTGGTTACCGCCTATGGTGCGCCTAACACACGTTCGACTTCGGCTGTCCAGCGAACGAACAAAAATACGTCCATACATCACATACATTACTTTATTGTCCCACCTCCGCCAATGGGCCTTTCCATGAACAATTACGACACAATTAAAAATTAAATTAAATTAACTAAATTTAAGAAACATTTGTAATCTAAACCTTGTAATCAAGAAGAAATACTAAACACCCACTGAGCACCCAACAAGAAAGGTTTGATTTTCCCGTTGCTTTGATTCGCATGTTTTTTGATGGCTTCTCAAATTTTATCATAACACAACCAAACACGATCGAACACGATCAAACAGCACCAACAAGGCGGCCCAAACGGTTGAAATAGTGTGGTCACCAAACAATGTTTGACGGTGTTTTGCGTCACCAACATTATCCCAGTTTGGACAGGCCTCAAGATGTTTGCATTGT
Source organism: Platygyra sinensis (assembly GCA_019787425.1). Classification (NCBI taxonomy): domain Eukaryota; kingdom Metazoa; phylum Cnidaria; class Anthozoa; order Scleractinia; family Merulinidae; genus Platygyra; species Platygyra sinensis. The sequence continues at coordinate 1,192 of JAHPZR010026842.1, forward strand.
TAATTAGCGCCCTAACCAAAGGTGCTCATTCATCAGCAATCTTACTACGCTTCTGCGTGTGTCGGCTTATGCTTATGCGCCAGTGAAAACCAGCCTTTATGTTTTGTAGACTACGGCAAAGAAATGTACACCCTTTTTTTATATATATATAAGAATATATTTTATAAGAATATTGAGGTGAAAATTTGCGAAATTTTAAAAATATTTTAAGAATAAACCCGAGGCTGAGATTTTGAAAACCCGGGATATATATAATTTTGTGTGCAGACACAACTGTAAAACAGTACAATTTTATGTTTTTAAACTAAATCTTGATACTCTTGAGCAAAAAATGGGCGTCCAAAACATAAATAGTTTAAAAGTTACGGTGAATTAGGCATAGGCACTTGAAAACTGTGTTCGGCCACCTTAATGAGCAAAACAATAGCACATCAACCTCGTTCCCAGGGGGGCGGTAAGATGAGAGACCCTGGGAACGAGGTTGCTGTGCACGTGTGTTTTGAATTTTGGTACACTTTTTTTTATATATATAAGAATGTTGTTTTTCCAGCCCAGGCTGAATATTCTTATTTTTCTGCCGATTTTAGGCTGAAAATATTCTTGTATTATTCTTAAATTACAGCTTATGACATTTCCGTTGTAGGATTTATTGGAGTATTAATTTCAAGTGTTTGGTATCTAGATCCGTATCGCGTTACATTTTGCACGTGCTCCATCGCTTTTCGTTGCAGTCAGCGAGGTCAAGAAGTAGCTAGATGTCACGTCAAACGACACTTGGCCGTTTTGGCTTTGAAAAAGTATTTCAAAAGCATTTCACACATTAGCGTTGAACACTTTGCTATAGCTAGTGCAGGTTTTTTCGTTTTGTTGGCTTGTCTCGCCGTTCAGAGAAAGGAATAATTTTTTAGGGTTTAGTTAAAAACATAAAATTGTACTGTATTTACAGTTGTGTCTGCACACAAAATTATATATATCCCGGGTTTTCAAAATCTCAGCCTCGGGTTTATTCTTAAAATATTTTTAAAATTTCGCAAATTTCAGCCTCAATATTCTTATAAAATATATTCTTATATATATATAAAAAAGGGTGTACATTTCTTTGCCGTAGTCTACAAAACATAAAGGCTGGTTTTCACTGGCGCATAAGCATAAGCCGACACACGCAGAAGCAGTAAGATGCTGATAATGAGCACCTTTTGTTAGGGCGCTAATTATCAATGCAACATCTTAAGGCCTGTCCAAACGGGAAATGTTTGGTGACCAAACACCGTCAAACATTGTTTGGTGACCAAACATTTCACCGTTTGGCCACCTTGTTTGGTGCTGTTTGATCGTGTTTGATCGTGTTTGGTTGTGTTTGATAAAATTTGAAAGCCATCAAACATTCGATCAAACAACTTCAAACATTTCTTTTGTTCTCATGTTTTTAGTATTTCTCTTGATTACAAGGTTTAGATTACAATGTTTCTTAAATTTAATTAATTTTAATTAATTTTAATTGTGTAGTAATTGTTCCTGAAAAGCCCCATTGGGGAGGTGACAATAAAGTATGTATGTATGTATGGACGATTTTTTGTTCGTTTGGACAGCCGTATCAAACATGTTTGGCGCACGCATGCGTACCACGCTTACTTAGCGGCCTGTATCCATAGATACCGCCTCTTGTTTACGTACGTCGCTTGTCCAGCGAACGAAGAAGAAGCTTCGGTGAACGTTGCTGAAATTGGGGAGATTGAAACCGAACAAACGCCGACTCGTAAAGGAAAACAAAGGAAAAGAATGACAATGAAATCTATTGTAACAAAATGCATGCAGGTTCAACAAGCATCAGTATCTCGAGAAAATCTTCGAGTTATTCGCATCATTTCGCGGTCACCTAGAGTATCTTCGATCATCAGTTTCTGTAGGATATTACTGTAGAATCCTTTCTCTTCTCTTCTTCTTGTCCAGCCCCTGGTCTTCCCTCGTCTATTTTCCCTTTTTCCATCCTCCTCTAATATGTCAAAAAGGATTATAGCCGCTATCTCTTCTTTAATTTGAACCTTTGAATCGCAACCTGCAAAGTCGCACATTCCGCCGTTAAGCGAGCTACGATGTGTAAATTGTGGCCCATAGTTCTTTGCTTGTCGAGTTTAACCTATGTTTGATCAAACATGTTTGAACCGTTTGGCCACCCAATTCAACATCAGCATGTTTGGTCACCAAACAATGTTTGATGATGTTTGGTCGTCAAACATTTCTCGTTTGGACAGGCCTTTACTGCTTCTGCGTATGTCAGCTTATGCTTATGCTTATGCGCTAGTGAAAACCAGCCTTAATTAGGGAGCTTAAGAAAAGTGCGACGGCAACGGCAGCCACACAGCGGTCAAACGGGGCGCGCGTGCGCAGTTCTCCCCAAAACTTTCGCTTAACAAAGTCTTAAATTTTCGAAAATTTTCGCTTTCAAGCCCAAAGTTAAGACAGTCGCTGAAAAGTTAAGCTTTAAACTTCGCATATGACCAGGACATTTAGTGATGGACATCCTAAAGTCCTCCCAGCTTGTAATTTTCTCTCACAGTACTATTTTTATAACATTTTCCTACAGAAGTCTTGCAGGTTTTCTCTTAAAACTCTTAAGGCCCGTTTACACAGGCGATTTTTGTCGCGGCAACTCGATGCAAGTTTTGTCGCGCTAAAGGTGCAACTTGAAAATCGCACGTGTAAACCAGGTGCGATTTTCAGTGCGATTTGTCGCCGCGATGTCGCGGGAGTTTCGGACATGCTTGAAACTTGATGCAACTTTGCTGCGACAAAAATTGCATCGAGTTGCCGCGACAAAAATCGCCCGTGTAAACGGGCCTTTACGAAGTTCGAGGCGGCGAAAACCGGAAGTGGCGTTGGATTTTTGCGTTTGACCGCTGTGTGAACGGCAGCGGCAACGCCGCTAAACAAAAGGTTTAATGAGCAAAACAATAACTGTACACTTGCGTTATAATTCTTGGTACATTTCTTTGCCGTCCTCTGCAAAACAAGAACCTCAAATGACCAAGCTCTTGTCTGGAGAGAGTAAACCCCGACGGCTAATTTTTTAAATGTATATTTCGGTTTTATCGATGTGTCCTAGATTCAGTTTCGTGATAGCTTGTACAGTGATAAACCAAGTAAATGACTAAAGAGTATCCTGAGATTCGTAGGTAAAATATAAATACATTGTTTAATCGACGTTGTCTTCAGCGTCGCCGTCGTGGTTTCTTAAGCTCCCTATTAGGGAACTTAAGCAAGCCACGACGGCAACAGCAACGGGAACGTCGCTAAAAAAAGGTTTAATGAGCAAAACAATGGCTGTGCACGTGCGTTATAAATCTTTGTACATTTCGTTGCCGTTCTCTGCAAAACAACAATGTGAAATGACCAAGTTTTGCGTATTTTGGAGAACTTAAGCCGCGACGGCAAATATTTTGGACTTCCTTATGGAATTGATCGCTGGCATTACATATTTATTTTGAACAGGTTTTGAGACAGATTTGCGCTCTGAACGGGTTTAGCTTCTTACGAAATTCGAGAGTAAAATTTAAATCCATTATTTGCTAGGTGTCGTCCCTGGCGTCGCCGTCGTCAGTGCATAAGATAATCCAAAATATTTGCCGTCGAGGCCTGGGTTCTCCAAAATAAGCAAAACTTTGTCATTTCACGTTGTTGTTTGGCAGAAAACGGCAACAAAATGTACAAAGATTTATAACGCACGTGCAGCAGCCATTGTTCTGGTCATTAAATCTTTAATCGTATCTATTTAACAAATTGACGTCAGTTTTTTATGCGTCTGTCCTGTTATTGATCATGAATTTCGTCATAACATTGTCAAAGTAGTGTGGATCCACGAGGCGATAGCCGAGTGGATCCGCAGACTACTTTGACAATGTTATGACGAAATTCATTGTCAATAACGGGACAGACGCATTAAAAACTGACATCAATTTGTTTTTTTACGATAACAAATTGTCGAATTGCCCGCTCTCGCTCGCTGACGCATCAGATGAATTTCAAATTCATGTGTCTGTCCGCATATGGACAACAAAATTTAACCAATGAGCGCGCGTGAATTTCTGCAGTTATCGTAAAAAACAAAATTCTCGATCGTGATTGGTTTTCCGCGCGCCTATTTGTCACGTAATCGGCGCTCGATCACGTGGGTGTCCAATTACAGCTGTCCGATTTGAACTTTTTGTAATCGGACACCTGTAATTGGATACCCACGTGATTTTCACGCCAATTACGTTCGCTTGAATGGCTTCCATAGCAATGTTTTCTGCAGTTTTCAAAACTTTGGAAAAGCGCTACAGACGTTTTCGTTCAAAAAAAAGTTCTCAAAAGACATTTTTTTCCTGAAATTTGTTATAGATACGATTAATTAGTAATTGGATCTCGTGTCGTACAATTCAGGGACTAATCGTGCTCGTAATTTCAAATCGGCCTCGCGCTTCGCGCTCGTCCGATTTTGAAATTACTCGCTCGATTACTCCCTGAATTGTACTGTACTCCACTCGGTCCAATTACTATTACTTAGCGACGTTCCCTCTGCCGTCGCGGTTTGCTTAAGTTCCCTATAACAACATGAAATGACTAACTTCCGTGTGTTTTGAAGAACGTGAACGGCAATAGCTAACTTTTTGTATCTTCTTCTATCGATACGTGTTTTGCTTGAGCAAGTTTTTAGACCGATAGGCGTTCTGAACAGATTTACACAGCTGCGAAGTTCGAAGGTAAACTCTAAGTACATTTTTTACAAGGCTTCGTCCCCGCTGTCGACGTCGTCATTGCTAAAACTCCCTGATGGCTCGGCAAAAAACTACGGTACCGCTTGATGCACATCTCCTAAAGTAAAGAGAGATTTTAACTAAATGGACGTAAATGGCACAAAGATTCTTCATGTTTGTGTGATAATTTCGCCAGTGGAGTAAATTTCTGCGGAGAGAATTTTCGTGGGAACTTTTTCAGTTTTGCGGGTCATGGCAAAAAAAAAAAAAACTCGCAAAAAACTCTACCTAGACCCGTTTTATCCTTACCTTATTTAGGTTGCTTTTTTCGTTATTTCGAAGTATGTGCGTTTCTTTGAGAAATCCAAGATTGGATTCTTAAATCCGAAAGAATCCGAAAACGGATTTTGCGTTTTTTATCAAACAGATCAATCAAAGATCTCTCCGTGGTGCGTCAAAGAAACCGAAGAAGCCACTTACAATGGCTCGTGTCGCCCAGTGGGACCGGTTCGTCGGCAGGGTCTCCCCTGGGAAGGTTACCAAGGTTCAACCTCCAAGGTTCAAACCCCGTGTTCAAACCTCGTGTCCTCCCCGGGTGTCATCGTGTTATAGTTGCAAACACGTCTTTGGGCGAAGAAAGTTCAACAAAGCAAACTTCAGTTGGAGAAGAAAACTGCTAAAGTACGTCAAACGAAATTGCGTTCAGAGAGACAGCCGGCCCAAAAACAAGCTTGAAGTAAGCTTATAACAACGAACTCTAAGGCTGTATCTTGCCGGGCATGCAGGGACTTGTTGGAAAGTCAGGAAAGTGCATCAGTTTGTTTCGCGTTATGATATGTTTTTCAACTTAGCTTTCAAGATGCTGCTAAAAGAAACAACAAAAACTGAACAAATTAAAACCGACTGCACAATTTTCCAGTAACTGGGCTTATCTGCAGTTCGGAAAGATTTCACTGGCGAAAGCGCTGATTTCGTGCGATTTCAGTGTGATCGATCGAAGTCGCACGAGTTCTTACTTTTAGCTAGGATTTGAAAAGTGGCCGTCCAAAATACGCCACTGGGCCTGCTTAAATGAAAAAATTCACAAGGTAACATGAAAAAATGATTTGGACGCCCATCTGGCTAAAAGCCTGCATGGCTGTTGCTCTGTGTCAATCGAATCTGTAAGCTTACTGGCAGCGATGTTTAGCGAGTACAGAACTTGAGTTCATCTTGTTCATATGTGCTGAGTGAAAAGCTTTATTTAACAGTCCATGTAAAACTCAGACTGCAAACTACAGACTGCGGACCGGCGATAAAACGCAGACTGTCGCTGACATTTTAAGACTGAATCGTTTCACCAATTCCATCATTGAGAGCTGACCACAAACTGGATAACGGAAGCGATATTCAGGAGTGCAGACTTTCACTACGATTAGCCCGAATAACCCTATTTACGGTTATGAGCACTTGGTAATAGGCCGGCCATATCTCGATGGATGTAGCTTGGCTAGAACTCGCTCAATTAATTTTTCTTATTTTCCATACATCTGTCTGTAAGGCCCTGTTTACAAGGATGTAGGGAAGCCCTACTGCCAGGGTAACCCCAGCAAGACGGGTTAAAATATAGCGTGGGTTTATAAGCAAAATTTACAGGTAGGGTAACCCTACTGCCCGTGACAACTTTATGCTTGTATGAACAGATAACAAAACTGGAATATAATTATTTCGAAAGCAAAAAATGTGACAGATTGTGAAAGAACTTGATGTTTTCTGGATTATAATTCGCTGATTTTGTCGGTATTGTGATCATATTTTGCTTTTGGGAGCCAAATAAGTTAGAGTTGTCCTGGTTAGGCGAGTTGTCCCTACCAGAGCATTTACAAGGCACTAGGGTTACCAACCCTAGCGCCAGGGTAACCCTAGCAGTCAGCTAGGGTTACCCTAGAAAAAGTTTTAGAAAAAGTGTACACATTGAAATCTTTAAGGTTTTGTGGGATAGACTTCAATAGCTTTAAATGAAATCATTTGTTTGACAGTGTTTGTCCTTACATGTGGCTTATATAAGTTTTTTTGGGTTGCATATCTAGTATAATTGTAGCTATGCACTTTGCTAGCATACTGGAAGGTGTTGCAAAATACATCAGGTAGTAGTCCTTTGTGCCAGAGGTGGGCAAATTATAAGACGTGTAGAGAATAAATGTTATATACGGTGAGCATACATGTATCTAGCAAGTTCAGCAATGGGAGAGCACTCTCTGTATCTTTACCATGTATATTTGCAAAGAATATTAATCAAGCAACATGATTTTGCTTAACCTGGACTTTCTGCAAGGAGGAGATATAGGTGCTTCCCCATGCGTATGCTATATAAGGATAAATGAGGTTATAGTAAATTTGCTTAGGTTGCTTTATAGATAGGTAATGTCTCAGCTTTGATATAATGTCGATATTCCTCGAGATTTGAGAGCAGATATATACAAAATATGATACTTCCATGAGACACAGTCATCAATCGTTACCCCTAGATGCTTAATATGATTTTTATGGACTAAGGGATGGCTTGTTCCATTGCTATTTCTAATTTGAATATTTACAGGCATATCCTTTTTCCTAGTAGACTTGATTATCATGAAATTAGTTTTTAACATATAAATATAAATGATACTTTGTATGAAGGCTGTTAAGACATACACAACTCGATAATTGTAATCACATGTGAAAAGTGCTAACTGAATCACCATCATAGGTTCATGCATTTCCCTTATGAAAAGTAATATTTCCTACAACTGTGGTAACTTTTTACAACATACAACAACAATTACACTTCTCTAATATCATTATATGTAACCTGCAAATGCCCCCCTCCCCCCAACTTCCTGGCTCATTAAAATGCTTAATGCAACATGTAAGAAACTTAAAGTGCATTATTTTCTACTTTTGTACCAAGTGATTTCACGCCAACATTTCTACTTTGAAGAGTATAAAAGAGAACTTCCTGAAACAAAATTTGTCCACTCGGTTTGTTGCAAAAAATGGTTATTTCCAGATTAAGCCTGTAAAAAGCACTGAAAACAAGAGTTAACTGTCAAAACCTTAGCTCACTGCACAGAAATAAACAGAAACTTGCAAGATGTGCTTGTTTGAAAGTCAAGTCTTGTTTTGTCAAAGAGGAGGAACTGCTGACATCAGTGCTATCATTGAATTGCTTTCAGCTTCTCTAGCCACCTTAATTATCCCTAATTGAAGGTTCACTGGAATATCTAAATTTTTCTCTGTTAAAGTTCAAGTATTTTTGTGTCGAATTTCCTCAAATTCTAATGAGCAGCTCTTGAGAAATACACAGTCACTGTAGGAATATTTCCGAAAAAGATATTCTACATTCAATCACAATTTTTTGACTTACTGCGCATGCACAGCATTTAGAAAGACAAAGATGGCAAAGACAACAACAAAGATGACAAAGACAAAGACTTAGAATGATAAAGACAAAGATGACAAAGAGAACAACAAAGATGACAAAGACTAAAGATGACAAAGACAAAGACTTAAGATGACAAAGACTAAAGATGACAAAGACAAAGAGAGACAATGACGGACAATGACAATGGCAATGACAATGACAGATAATGACACTGACAAAAACAATAATGGTGATGGTGAATTGCAAAGTAACTACAGTTTTTGGAACACATTTTGCTTTGCCTCAAAGTGTTTACATTACCAAGATTGTAGGAATTATATACACAATATCTCATGGACTTTCCAAGTGACGATTGTGCAAGGAATTTGTCAGAAGAAAAGTAAACAATGCGACAGGGGCTAATTTATACCACAATTTTGCTTTTGAACATATTCCTTCTTTCTCCCCTAAAGTGGTAACCTGACTTGCATCTGCAAGCTAATCAAAAAACCAGACCCAGCTGGTCAGCTGAGCCCTCAATATGGTCATGTGATACTGGTCAGCAAAATATTGTACCTTGTTTTTGGCAGCTGTTAATTACCCATAACAGGGATGTCCATTATCAGAGATGTACCTATGGCAATGGTGCTACTATCTTATTTTTCGAGGTATTGGGCTTGGAGTATGGATGTGCATGTGCAAACAGTCACATGACAACCAACATTTTTCAGATTGATCAATGATGGGCTTCCAAATTCTTTGATCCAGAGGAGCTCCACTATTAATATGGACTGATTACTGTCAAACTCTCAAAACTGTGACCACTTAAAATAAGTCTGGAATGTTATTATTACATTTTATTATTCAAATTCCATACACTGTACGAATTCTGATTTTCTGATTGGTTGATTTGTGCCATGTGACACTGGGTTATGACAAAACAATCGCCTTGACGTCATTATCGTGGTGTAATAGCTGTGGTGTAAATTCAATACACCACTGTCGTTACACCATGGCTTCGGCTGACTCAAAGTTTGACGTTTTTTGTTTGCAGTGACTATTCAATTTGAATAATTAAAGTGTAAACGCACTCATTGCTCGTGAATTATCGGGATTTACCTGCACTCGTTCACTAACAATGAACTCGAAATTTTCAATACCGCACTCGGCCGCTGAGTGCGTTAACCTGTAAATAACCAATCATGAGTGACATCTTAAACCACACAAACAGATGAGTTTCCATCGGTCACAGAACAAAATTTTTGTTTTTTCAGAGGTCTCAAATTGTAAAACTAATCTGCCCTTTTCCAAAACCTTAAAATAACCCCAAGGAACCTTTTTACCCTTCTCTCAAGCCTAAAGCTAACCCCAAGGAAGTTGTTTTTGCTCTTTTCCCAAGCCTATTCCCCCTTGCTATTCGTACCATTTTGCACTTATGGTTACCGGTACTTTTAGTTGACATGTTAACATTCCTTTATTTTATTTTATTTTATTTTATTCTATTCCATTTCTTTTGGTCAGTAATTAAGCTGAAGAGTGCTGTGGTGTGAGACAGGATCACAGTACATTATTTGTCATGCCAATTTTGAGTTCGGCATTAGATGCCACCCACAAGAAACCCTACCCTCTTCTTAAGACTCTGATTGCTTTACTTAATTAAATTTTTTTTTCAAGAATGTACGAAAATATCTAAAATCAGTTTGAATAGATTGGAGAAATGATTAACAGTGCAGGTCAAAAACTTTGTTGTTCCTTTGAATTTTTGACTTCTTAGCCTTGCTAATAGCATCTTGCAATTAATTACAGAATTTCTTTTTCATCATCACCATTCCAGCAACATATAAATTGTATCAAAACAAGCTTGCATTTGCACACAAAAACAATGTAGCATACCCAAGGGTGTGGCTGGCACATCAACAATTATAGTAAATTAGACTTTGTAAATATAAAATAAATAGTATACAATCATACCATAGTTACTATAATGGTTAAACCAGGAGACTTCTCTGAAGGAAATGAAGATTGATGTTAGACTATAAATTTCTTTGCAGTTCACCTGTTTTTGTGACATGTGAAAATGCATGGCAACCATTGCCTGACAATGCAAGGTTTACAAGACAACATAATAATGAAGTGAAGGTTAGTTTAATAAATACTATTTCTTCTTTTGATTGGTTAAAACTACATGCATAATTCACCATAACAGCTGTTGTTGACCAAATTTGGAAAGAGCTTTGTCATATTGAACCAATGATATGACATCAAAATGAATTCAAAAGTGCAGTTGGCTGCAGGTTATTGAACTGTTGACTGAGAAAACCTGGGGAGGATGTTGTGTTATTTTTGGTGAGCAGAAAAACATAGAGGGAAATGGCGAAACTTCTTTAAGAATGTGGAAATAGTTTGGATGAATAATAAAGCACTTATTCAATTTCAATCTAATGGGGGTGTTATCCACCTTGGCCACAACACCTCGGCCTTGTATTGGATAACACCCTCCTAGATTGTGGACTTCATATCCCATGCAGCCTCATTCAATGATTGCTAAATATGCAATATTTAGGTAAACTTTGAGCAGGGGTTTCAATAAAGTTTGAAGAAAGCAGCCAGTTTGAGAAGAGTAGGTGACGGTATTGACAAGGGGCCTCAAAGCCTCTTTTGCAAGGGGGGTCTAAGTATGATTTCTTAGCACAATGAGGCGTGACCTTGATCTCGAAATTGAGGTAAAAAGTACATCCAAGCCCATCAAAATAAATTTTAATTTTGTTTGAAAGGATCGTTCTTTAATTACTTCAATTTAAGCAGAAAGTAGCTGACGTCTCTGATTGAAGAAGCCGACGCTCTTCATCGGATGTCGGTGCTTATTGAAATCCCTGTTTGAGGGTTGATAAAACATGCATTTAGTCCAGGAAAATTGTTGTAATCATTCTTTATTGTTTTTTGTTTAGTTATGTAATAATACACTTTGTTTCATTGAACATTACATGATTGTATATACCTACAGTGTATGCTTATGTCGACTGAACTAAAACCGTAACAAAAAATTGCTCAGTGTAATCTGTCAAACTATTTTAATTTGCTTTTTGTCCAACTGACATGAAATTAAGAAATGTACATAAATTTACTTTCATTACTGTCTGGAGTTGAACATTTTTTTCATTGAAAAGAAACTTAAATTTATAAAACAAAAACTTAATGTCAACTTGACTTGGTCAGCCTGGCTCAATGTTTATAGTGCCTCTCCTCCCTAAATGTATAAAGAAACTCAAGCTTAGGAGAAAGATACAACACTAGTGTTTTTGAACGCTCAAACGGTTTCAGCAATCAGTTTGTAATGTAAATATATTATTTTTCTAGCCTGTGAACAGGCTCCCAGTGAGGTCGGAATAAAAGTTCAGCGAGCGAGTGGGACGAGGGGGAGCCTGTAGACATTGTTTTCAATGAACCTTTCCGCTCCTTGGTGATTAGCCTGTTACATACCTGTCAAGGAGGTAATTAAACCTGTCAAAATTGATGGGTTTCCCCACACTGATGAATTGGCTTTTTATGACAATCTATCATACGCGGGTTTTGCGGAACAGGGAAATGCAAGTCGAACGGGAGTGTATTTGCCGGTTCTGCAAAAAGTTGTTGAATCCTCCTCAAGGGGGAAGAGTGCCGGTGGTTTCAGTTTAAACAGGTTGAAAAACAAAGAACTGATTACGGCTTCTGGTCAAGAGAGTGTAGTTTTGGCTGACGAAGTAGAAAAGCTAGGAAATTGTTTACACCGTGGAGTGAATTTTCCTGAATTGTCTTATCTTTCTTGTGCCAGACAAGTCGCAATGATGGTAAATAAAATAGACAGGCCAAACACGACTCCTAAGGCTCGTGCCATTTGTAGATTTGCCATTTATTTTTGGTCTTTCGACCTTTTTATTGCTTCACTGTTTATGAAGGGCATTTCGTATTGTGTTATAAGGAGAAAACTGGAGCCGTTAATTAGATCGTGCTAGACGGCAAATTTTAAGAGGCCATAGGTCTGCATGATTTCCGCTGAAATTTGCGTGTTGCTTCGTTGAGTTTGACACCTCTATAATTTGCCATGTGTTAGTGTATTGTTTTGGCTCATTTCTATTGCAAGATTTGTTTAATTTTAAGTCTCCAAGTATTTGCTTTTAAGGGAAAAAATATGACATTTACTGTGAACGTGTTGCTTACTTGCATTCTATATATTGTGATGCCGGGCCCGGCTATGATTAGAACTGTTTGCAAGTACAACTTAGGTAGATTCTTATCATGGATGTCATATTTGCCCTCCTACATGTACGTTTTCCTTTGGAGATGCGGTAGCTTTCCTTCGAGAAAGCTATAGGCTTGTCTAGAGAAATTCTAATGTTTCTTGCAGCTGTCTGGTCCAGCTTATGTTCCTGGAGCTCGATGTATAGGTTTATTTCTCCTTTGATTGTTCTAGTACCACAGGATTTAAATTTAACTCATTACGCGCAAGTCTGTTGACTGTGTTGCATGTTGTATATGCCATTGTTCGGCTTAGTTCAAACTCAACGAAGCAACACACAGATAACAGCGGAGATCATGCAGACCCATGACCTCTTAAAATTTGCCGCCTAGCACGATCTAACAGCTCTGGTTTTCTCCTCAATACGAAATGCCCTTCATAAACAAGAGTGAAGCGACAAAAAGGTCAAAAGACCGAAAAATAAATGGCGAATCTACAAATGGCACGAACCGTAGGAGTCTTGTTTGGCCTGTCTATTTTATTTACCATCATTGCTCACGTTTCAAACCAGAGATATGATGAAAATGTTGGAAAGAATTGCTCAAAGCTGCTTCAAATTCATCGTCAGTAAACTGTGCATTTCACACAGAAGCCATTGTTGACAGTCTTGGCAAGAATTATGCTAATTTACAAGCCGTTGTCAAGATTTGTCAATTGTTTATCTCAGAGCTGTCAACAGTCATCGATTCAACCAATCAGATCTTGATACCAGGAGCGTGTTATCATGGAATGGCGGCATCAATGGAATGTCTACAGGCTCCCCTGCACACTCCAGGCTCCTCACCAGACCGCTCTCGGCTCGTTCCACTTGCCCTAGACTACACTCGGCTATCTCGCGCTAAACCCAACCGAAACCGGGAGCCTGTTCGCAGGCTAATTATTTTTCATACTAGCAGGATCAGAAGCAGAGTTGACTGCAGAGAGTGTAATTTGCAGGTTGCAGGGCCAAAACCCGAGGAGGCATTGTAGTCTCTCCCACGTATACGTATGAAAAATGCATGAAATATTGGCTAGTATGCGAATCAGTCCCGATTTGATGAAACTAGGCGCACACGGTGGTCCCGGTTAATTTTTCAGTCAGCTCGCAAGGCAATGCTACAATGGGTAATTCTTGCAACCACGAACACGAGGAGGAGATTGAGGAAGATATTATTTGCTGCATGAGAAGGAGAGGATCTTGCCAAAATATATTTTAGGGCTGGTATCTGTCGTCACAGTGATTTCTTCCTCCCTTGAATTCAAACGTTATTCAGCAGTACCAGATTGAACTGTTTTGTACAGAAGTTGATTCGTCGGACACAAATCAGCAACGGGGTCAACACACTCGACCCAATTAAACACCACGCGTATAAAGATCGCGTTTATTTGCATCGCTTATTTTCACTGAGTAATCTTACGTGGCGTAGAGCCCATGTGACAGCTGGGTTGACTGGCAGGGATCCAAATGTAAAAGTAAATGTTTTGCGGCGTTTTCATTGAGGACAAAAAGTTTGACTCTAATTTGCATATATGGCAATTGTAACACGATACTTCTGTTTGCATCTCGGAAAATAAATGAAAATAAAATAAAAATAAAAATAAATTAATGATTTGTTTCAGTATCAAACTACAACAAAAGAGTGGTTTGATATGTTTTTTCAAGAATGCACTTGTTGAAAGTATTATGTAAAGAGTATCATGTGATAGAATGAGTTCACACAGAATGTGTTGGTTTAGTTAACTTATTTGTTGATTCTTTGGATCACTTTTATGATAAGATGCCCAAGTTACTTGAACAGTATTTGTGATATAGTTTACAAAAAATATAAAATTTCAGTTCATACAATAAATAATAGTTTCCTTTAACGCAGTGGAATTTTTATAAGAATTTTATACCCTTGACGGATAAAATAGAAACGGGGGCAGATTTAGTGTGAACTATTACTAGTGAATTATTAGTATTATGCACTTATGCACTCATGAATGTACATAGGCTATGAAGGTATTTCACCTAAAGTGTTACATGAACCGCCAAATATTAGCAGGTTAGGGCAACTGGTTTTCACACATGGGCAAAACTATTAGAACTCAACTTCTTTGTGAGAAAAACTTTCCACAAGATGGTCAAACCACCGATGCAAAATTGTCTTCACAGCCAGTCAGTTTGCCTAGTGCCCAGCCCTTAATGAAACCTCTGCCAACCGCAGACCTTCACACAATGGATGACAACAAAGTTGCAAACTTGCAGTCTCACCAAGAGTTAGTGCTACTTGAAATCCAATGAAAGTTTTGGCATAAAATAGAAATTCGCTAGCAGTTGCCTAACCTTGGTAAAGTGCACCATACTTTTAAGTATGTATCTTAAAGTATACTTTAAGTACTTTAGTCACAAAAATGATGACAACTGTTGTGGCTACGGACAAGTAGGAAAGAAGCAGGCATAAAACTTGAAAACATTGGGTTGATGTTTTCAAGAGTGATGTTTGTTGGAAGGAAATCACTAAAAATCATTGATGTCTTGGCGATTGAATTTATGCCCTTTGTTGTTCAAAGGTTATGTTGTTGATCAGTGAGTGCATCTTTATAATTCTTGCACAGTTTTTGCAAAGACTTAAAAGACCTTTTATGACACTGCCCCTTTAAGGTTGAAACTAGAAAACGGTATACCATGCAGGTACATGTATATTTCAATTTGAACTACATAACATGTTAACTTTCAAAAGGCCTAAGGTTTTTGACAATCTCCCCTCTCCCTGATATCAGTGTTAGAGTATTATTGGATAATATAGTGTCACTTGTCATTAGTTTTAATTTGCTTTAGCCTCGATGTTGAATAGTAGGACAGTGGAGTAGGAGAAAAAATAGGTTAACTTTGTATCAGGTTATAAACAAACTACGTAAAAAAGAAACAAAAATCAACAAATACTTTCGATCTTGTACTTACCACTTCATTTAGTAAAAATTGTGGCCATTCCTGGGTGTCTTGCTGGGCAGGCCTGGAATGAGTTTGGGCCAAATTTCTTGATAAATTTTTGTAAAATGAAATGAACATAATGGTAGTCTCCTTAAAAGTCAATAGTTTGGTTCCCCCATTTTTTTTTTTAATCTCATTACTATATGCATTTAGTATAAATCTACTAGCGTTCTATCACGAATGCTGCCCTCTGATTGGCTACGCTACTCACATTCTATTCTGTGATAGATAGTGAGTAGCGTAGCAGCGTGCACTGGGGCCACTTTTTCATGTTTTCGAAGTGTCCGTGAAGAGAATTTAGATGAAAGTTTTGAATGACTAGTAGATTTATACTAAAACAATTAGATTATTCGCTCTCAATTTCTATCATGCGATAGTTGACTCGGGCTGCGCCCTCGTCAACTATCACGCGATAGAAATCTCGAGCTCATAATCTAATTGTTAAATAGATACAATTTGCATATTTTTGCAGTTACAAGATGTATTGTGACTTGCATGTATCACTCTACTACTTATCACTCCACTTATCACTCCAAATCTGTTTCAAACGGAATTGCATTTCTTTACTTTCGGCTTCTTGGAGGTAACTTTGATGACCAATATTGATCAGTGGTCAAAAGGGACAGTTGAGTTGTTGTAAGTCTTGTATTGTCACAGCAAGCTTATAGTTTGCATCATTATTGATACAGGCCAGCCCTCCTTAACTTCAATAAATGAAGTTTGTGGTAAAAAATTTTATATGTATGTGTGTGAATGTTAAGTGGAGTCAGTTTGTCTTTCTTAATCCGGTGTCATCAAATCAGATTTAAAGCTGGTACAAGAAAGGGAAAAGACAAATTTATTAGTCAAAAGCCTGGTGCCAAATTTTCAATTTTTTTGAGAAATTTTATGGGAAATTTGTTACTCATAATTATAATGTCACTAATTCTTGTGTTGTGTTCATTTAAAGGTCCGGTAATACGGCAACATTTTTCTTCAACTTGTCTTGCGACATTGTTGCATTGCAAGTTGAAACTCACTGTTGCGTGTATTACCACGTTTGTGACCAACTTATCTCGCAACAAAATACAAAGTTGCAAGTTGAGGCAACATGTTGTGTAAAGTAAACTCGAGTTCTACTTTCTGCAACAAATTTTGGTTTTGCTGAGCACTCATATTACCACTGAAGCTTCAACTTGTCTCGCAACAAATTTGAATTCAACACCTGTGATTGGCTTTCGCAAAGCCCAGCAACAACAATTAAAAAAACAAGGCGGACCTTGAAGACAACCTAAATTTTAAGTAGACCAGTAACCCTTGGAAAAAATTTTAAATTCGCCCTGTACAAAGACCTCGACGGCTATCATAGGCTTTGGAACACCTCGTTTGTCCCTTCAAAACAAGCAGCAAAAATGTCAAAAGGCTTGAAGAACTGTTGCAAAAATACAACTTTCGCCTAGCTATCTGAAACGAAACTGAGCTTCATACTGAGAGAACTTCACTGGAACGGAAAATTAAGAAGAAAATGATGGCCAGAAGTTGAAGGGAAAGTTTGTTGAAATGTTAAATTCTCTGAAAGGAACCATCTTCAATCACACACGATTGACCAATACGTGTAAAATTCTGCAGACTTGCAACACTGTATTTTGCTGCAATATAAGTTGGTCACAAATGTGGTAATACGCGCAACAGTGAGTTTGAACTTTCAATGCAACAATGTTGCAAGACAAGTTGAAGAAAACTGTTGCCCGTATTACCTGACCTTAATGAGTATATTTAACAATTATTCCACGAGCGCGCGTTGGATATGAGATGATAGATAGCCAACGAGGTGCGTAGCGCCGAGTTGGCTATAATCATCTCATATCCAACAAGTGCGAGTGGAATAATTGTTTTATTAAAAACGCCCCCAAAATATAGAAAACTAGATGACATTAAAAATAAAAAGGCCCAAAAAATTACGCATATGCTCGCCATTTTTGTAGATCATGGTATAATGGCTCATATACCATGATGGCTAAGCCAATGAAAACTCTCGAATTGCATTATCCAATGAACCAGTTTTTAATAATCAGCGTTACAAGCTCAGTGTGATCTAAGCATAATTAATCAGTAGAAGGCTCTTAATCAAGGGAGAGTTCTCAACGCTTTGTCCAAGACAACTTAATGTTAAGGGGGATCCTTATTAACTAAAAATTGGTCTTGAATGTTTTGCTGTAGGGAAGGTTTCTAACGATATTTTGAAAACCAGACCTTTTTAAGGATAAGCTTTTTGCACATGTTTATTCCATTGAAGAGTCCTGCAAAAGTTTCCAATCACAGGCATATTTCATATTTCATGAAGGAATATCTCAGGGTTTTTAAATGCCACTAACACTAACGTCAAATGTTATCTGCTACAGTCTACAGTAAGCTATCTCAACCCCCCAATGTCAGCAATAAAATATTGCACAATACTCGTAAGAGAGCACATGGACAAAAATGGAGATGACATCTTTTGCCCCTGAAAATTTGAAAGGGGGGCATGAGATACATACGGGAAAACTCTATTTTCCTCCATTACCCAGTTAGTGCTAATAAATTATGAATGTCCAGGTGCCTAATGCTATGCATGAGTTTTATGAAATATGCATTATCATAAAAGTTTTGAGTCAATAAACACCTGTATTAACACCTGCATTAGCAGACTTTCTTTGGTAAGTTTCCACTTTTACCAGTAAACAATAATTCCATACATATTATGATAAAGAAGGCTAAGTTATTTATCATTCATAAAAAAATCAAAACTCTTCCTCTTTTCTTCCATGTTTTAGGTATTTAAAATTTTAATCTGTGCTTTGGGATTGGTTCTAGTAGGGCGCCATCTTTTTTTTTTCTCAAAACAAACATTCACATGAGTAAATTTCACCATTTAGCACTGCAAAATGCTCTCAAAGAAGGTTTGGTCTATATATTGGCATTAGCAATCTGTTAGCAGCTGCTCTAAATCTGTAGTTAAGAAGGATCCCTCTTAATAATGCGTGTACAAAGCAATGTGTTCCAACATGTATATGTTTATAGTCATGTACTTTTTTCATTAATTATTTTGTTGATTTCTGGTAGTTATTGCATGTACCTTGTCATTGCATCTTCTTCACCACCAATCTGATGGATATTAAAAAAGTTAAACATGATCAAGATACCATAAAGAAACTAGTATTGCTCTTTCACCAGTTTTCTGAACAAATTACATGGACTGTAGATTTTAGGTAATTATGTGAATGCAAGTACAATAGGCCATTTCCGAGTTCTCTTGTGCCTCTGTTTCAAAACGAGTCTAAGTGCGAAACCTTTCATATGAAAATGAGTTCTGCATGCAGCTTCACTTTCATGCAAATCAAAGTCATTTCTAAGAATGGTTTTGAACTTAGCTTAGCTTTGAAACAGAGGCATAAGGGAACTCTGAAATGGACTATTAAGGATTTTCATTACAAATGATCTTTGAAACTTCTCTAGCCTTTACTAGAGTGTAATTTGAAAGAATTATTTTTCAAATATCATGATTAGTGTAAATCTTCTATTGTTGCCTGAGCTTTTATGCAGTTATTCATTTATTATAATTATTACTGAGAAAAGAACAAAATGCAACAGTTCTGCAATAATAATTATTGCAGAACTGTTGTTCAGTGTAGTGCAAATTAAAATTAATAATTAAATGCATCAATCAGAATGAAATCATCTTCCCAGTCATGATAAGTTAAGAAAATGTAAATTTTCTTCTTTTTAGTGCAGAGTGCACTTTTGGGATGGTTTGGGGGTTGACCACGCTGAAGCACTATGGCAATAAGGTGTAAACTTTAATGTTTGTTTAATTAATTAATTTCAATTAATTAATTAGCCTTGTTTTGAGGGGGTGGGGTAGGTACCTTTAATTGCTATGTAAAATGTACTACACTTGCATCACTTTGGGAGTAACAT
>JAHPZR010026844.1:0-7500 GCA_019787425.1 Platygyra sinensis
TTTTTCATACTAGCAGGATCAGAAGCAGAGTTGACTGCAGAGAGTGTAATTTGCAGGTTGCAGGGCCAAAACCCGAGGAGGCATTGTAGTCTCTCCCACGTATACGTATGAAAAATGCATGAAATATTGGCTAGTATGCGAATCAGTCCCGATTTGATGAAACTAGGCGCACACGGTGGTCCCGGTTAATTTTTCAGTCAGCTCGCAAGGCAATGCTACAATGGGTAATTCTTGCAACCACGAACACGAGGAGGAGATTGAGGAAGATATTATTTGCTGCATGAGAAGGAGAGGATCTTGCCAAAATATATTTTAGGGCTGGTATCTGTCGTCACAGTGATTTCTTCCTCCCTTGAATTCAAACGTTATTCAGCAGTACCAGATTGAACTGTTTTGTACAGAAGTTGATTCGTCGGACACAAATCAGCAACGGGGTCAACACACTCGACCCAATTAAACACCACGCGTATAAAGATCGCGTTTATTTGCATCGCTTATTTTCACTGAGTAATCTTACGTGGCGTAGAGCCCATGTGACAGCTGGGTTGACTGGCAGGGATCCAAATGTAAAAGTAAATGTTTTGCGGCGTTTTCATTGAGGACAAAAAGTTTGACTCTAATTTGCATATATGGCAATTGTAACACGATACTTCTGTTTGCATCTCGGAAAATAAATGAAAATAAAATAAAAATAAAAATAAATTTAATGATTTGTTTCAGTATCAAACTAGAACAAAAGAGTGGTTTGATATGTTTTTTCAAGAATGCACTTGTTGAAAGTATTATGTAAAGAGTATCATGTGATAGAATGAGTTCACACAGAATGTGTTGGTTTAGTTAACTTATTTGTTGATTCTTTGGATCACTTTTATGATAAGATGCCCAAGTTACTTGAACAGTATTTGTGATATAGTTTACAAAAAATATAAAATTTCAGTTCATACAATAAATAATAGTTTCCTTTAACGCAGTGGAATTTTTATAAGAATTTTATACCCTTGACGGATAAAATAGAAACGGGGGCAGATTTAGTGTGAACTATTACTAGTAAATTATTAGTATTATGCACTTATGCACTCATGAATGTACATAGACTATGAAGGTATTTCACCTAAAGTGTTACATGAACCGCCAAATATTAGCAGGTTAGGGCAACTGGTTTTCACACATGGGCAAAACTATTAGAACTCAACTTCTTTGTGAGAAAAACTTTCCACAAGATGGTCAAACCACCGATGCAAAATTGTCTTCACAGCCAGTCAGTTTGCCTAGTGCCCAGCCCTTAATGAAACCTCTGCCAACCGCAGACCTTCACACAATGGATGACAACAAAGTTGCAAACTTGCAGTCTCACCAAGAGTTAGTGCTACTTGAAATCCAATGAAAGTTTTGGCATAAAATAGAAATTCGCTAGCAGTTGCCTAACCTTGGTAAAGTGCACCATACTTTTAAGTATGTATACTTAAAAGTATACTTTTAAGTACTTTTAAGTCACAAAAAATGATGACAACTGTTGTGGCTACGGACAAGTAGGAAAGAAGCAGGCATAAAACTTGAAAACATTGGGTTGATGTTTTCAAGAGTGATGTTTGTTGGAAGGAAATCACTAAAAATCATTGATGTCTTGGCGATTGAATTTATGCCCTTTGTTGTTCAAAGGTTATGTTGTTGATCAGTGAGTGCATCTTTATAATTCTTGCACAGTTTTTGCAAAGACTTAAAAGACCTTTTATGACACTGCCCCTTTAAGGTTGAAACTAGAAAACGGTATACCATGCAGGTACATGTATATTTCAATTTGAACTACATAACATGTTAACTTTCAAAAGGCCTAAGGTTTTTGACAATCTCCCCTCTCCCTGATATCAGTGTTAGAGTATTATTGGATAATATAGTGTCACTTGTCATTAGTTTTAATTTGCTTTAGCCTCGATGTTGAATAGTAGGACAGTGGAGTAGGAGAAAAAATAGGTTAACTTTGTATCAGGTTATAAACAAACTACGTAAAAAAGAAACAAAAATCAACAAATACTTTCGATCTTGTACTTACCACTTCATTTAGTAAAAATTGTGGCCATTCCTGGGTGTCTTGCTGGGCAGGCCTGGAATGAGTTTGGGCCAAATTTCTTGATAAATTTTTGTAAAATGAAATGAACATAATGGTAGTCTCCTTAAAAGTCAATAGTTTGGTTCCCCCATTTTTTTTTTTAATCTCATTACTATATGCATTTAGTATAAATCTACTAGCGTTCTATCACGAATGCTGCCCTCTGATTGGCTACGCTACTCACATTCTATTCTGTGATAGATAGTGAGTAGCGTAGCAGCGTGCACTGGGGCCACTTTTTCATGTTTTCGAAGTGTCCGTGAAGAGAATTTAGATGAAAGTTTTGAATGACTAGTAGATTTATACTAAAACAATTAGATTATTCGCTCTCAATTTCTATCATGCGATAGTTGACTCGGGCTGCGCCCGCGTCAACTATCACGCGATAGAAATCTCGAGCTCATAATCTAATTGTTAAATAGATACAATTTGCATATTTTTGCAGTTACAAGATGTATTGTGACTTGCATGTATCACTCTACTACTTATCACTCCACTTATCACTCCAAATCTGTTTCAAACGGAATTGCATTTCTTTACTTTCGGCTTCTTGGAGGTAACTTTGATGACCAATATTGATCAGTGGTCAAAAGGGACAGTTGAGTTGTTGTAAGTCTTGTATTGTCACAGCAAGCTTATAGTTTGCATCATTATTGATACAGGCCAGCCCTCCTTAACTTCAATAAATGAAGTTTGTGGTAAAAAATTTTATATGTATGTGTGTGAATGTTAAGTGGAGTCAGTTTGTCTTTCTTAATCCGGTGTCATCAAATCAGATTTAAAGCTGGTACAAGAAAGGGAAAAGACAAATTTATTAGTCAAAAGCCTGGTGCCAAATTTTCAATTTTTTTGAGAAATTTTATGGG
Organism: Platygyra sinensis; assembly: GCA_019787425.1. Lineage (NCBI taxonomy): Eukaryota > Metazoa > Cnidaria > Anthozoa > Scleractinia > Merulinidae > Platygyra > Platygyra sinensis. The sequence continues at coordinate 2,974 of JAHPZR010026844.1, forward strand.
AAATTTGTTACTCATAATTATAATGTCACTAATTCTTGTGTTGTGTTCATTTAAAGGTCCGGTAATACGGCAACATTTTTCTTCAACTTGTCTTGCGACATTGTTGCATTGCAAGTTGAAACTCACTGTTGCGTGTATTACCACGTTTGTGACCAACTTATCTCGCAACAAAATACAAAGTTGCAAGTTGAGGCAACATGTTGTGTAAAGTAAACTCGAGTTCTACTTTCTGCAACAAATTTTGGTTTTGCTGAGCACTCATATTACCACTGAAGCTTCAACTTGTCTCGCAACAAATTTGAATTCAACACCTGTGATTGGCTTTCGCAAAGCCCAGCAACAACAATTAAAAAAACAAGGCGGACCTTGAAGACAACCTAAATTTTAAGTAGACCAGTAACCCTTGGAAAAAATTTTAAATTCGCCCTGTACAAAGACCTCGACGGCTATCATAGGCTTTGGAACACCTCGTTTGTCCCTTCAAAACAAGCAGCAAAAATGTCAAAAGGCTTGAAGAACTGTTGCAAAAATACAACTTTCGCCTAGCTATCTGAAACGAAACTGAGCTTCATACTGAGAGAACTTCACTGGAACGGAAAATTAAGAAGAAAATGATGGCCAGAAGTTGAAGGGAAAGTTTGTTGAAATGTTAAATTCTCTGAAAGGAACCATCTTCAATCACACACGATTGACCAATACGTGTAAAATTCTGCAGACTTGCAACACTGTATTTTGCTGCAATATAAGTTGGTCACAAATGTGGTAATACGCACAACAGTGAGTTTGAACTTTCAATGCAACAATGTTGCAAGACAAGTTGAAGAAAACTGTTGCCCGTATTACCTGACCTTAATGAGTATATTTAACAATTATTCCATGAGCGCGTTGGATATGAGATGATAGATAGCCAACGAGGTGCGTAGCGCCGAGTTGGCTATAATCATCTCATATCCAACAAGTGCGAGTGGAATAATTGTTTTATTAAAAACGCCCCCAAAATATAGAAAACTAGATGACATTAAAAATAAAAAGGCCCAAAAAATTACGCATATGCTCGCCATTTTTGTAGATCATGGTATAATGGCTCATATACCATGATGGCTAAGCCAATGAAAACTCTCGAATTGCATTATCCAATGAACCAGTTTTTAATAATCAGCGTTACAAGCTCAGTGTGATCTAAGCATAATTAATCAGTAGAAGGCTCTTAATCAAGGGAGAGTTCTCAACGCTTTGTCCAAGACAACTTAATGTTAAGGGGGATCCTTATTAACTAAAAATTGGTCTTGAATGTTTTGCTGTAGGGAAGGTTTCTAACGATATTTTGAAAACCAGACCTTTTTAAGGATAAGCTTTTTGCACATGTTTATTCCATTGAAGAGTCCTGCAAAAGTTTCCAATCACAGCCATATTTCATATTTCGTGAAGGAATATCTCAGGGTTTTTAAATGCCACTAACACTAACGTCAAATGTTATCTGCTACAGTCTACAGTAAGCTATCTCAACCCCCCAATGTCAGCAATAAAATATTGCACAATACTCGTAAGAGAGCACATGGACAAAAATGGAGATGACATCTTTTGCCCCTGAAAATTTGAAAGGGGGTGCATGAGATACATACGGGAAAACTCTATTTTCCTCCATTACCCAGTTAGTGCTAATAAATTATGAATGTCCAGGTGCCTAATGCTATGCATGAGTTTTATGAAATATGCATTATCATAAAAGTTTTGAGTCAATAAACACCTGTATTAACACCTGCATTAGCAGACTTTTGTTGGTAAGTTTCCACTTTTACCAGTAAACAATAATTCCATACATATTATGATAAAGAAGGCTAAGTTATTTATCATTCATAAAAAAATCAAAACTCTTCCTCTTTTCTTCCATGTTTTAGGTATTTAAAATTTTAATCTGTGCTTTGGGATTGGTTCTAGTAGGGCGCCATCTTTTTTTTTTCTCAAAACAAACATTCACATGAGTAAATTTCACCATTTAGCACTGCAAAATGCTCTCAAAGAAGGTTTGGTCTATATATTGGCATTAGCAATCTGTTAGCAGCTGCTCTAAATCTGTAGTTAAGAAGGATCCCTCTTAATAATGCGTGTACAAAGCAATGTGTTCCAACATGTATATGTTTATAGTCATGTACTTTTTTCATTAATTATTTTGTTGATTTCTGGTAGTTATTGCATGTACCTTGTCATTGCATCTTCTTCACCACCAATCTGATGGATAATAAAAAAGTTAAACATGATCAAGATACCATAAAGAAACTAGAATTGCTCTTTCACCAGTTTTCTGAACAAATTACATGGACTGTAGATTTTAGGTAATTGTGTGAATGCAAGTACAATAGGCCATTTCCGAGTTCTCTTGTGCCTCTGTTTCAAAACGAGTCTAAGTGCGAAACCTTTCATATGAAAATGAGTTCTGCATGCAGCTTCACTTTCATGCAAATCAAAGTCATTTCTAAGAATGGTTTTGAACTTAGCTTAGCTTTGAAGCAGAGGCATAAGGGAACTCTGAAATGGACTATTAAGGATTTACAATACAAATGATCTTTGAAACTTCTCTAGCCTTTACTAGAGTGCAATTTGAAAGAATTATTTTTCAAATATCATGATTAGTGTAAATCTTCTATTGTTGCTTGAGCTTTTATGCAGTTATTCATTTATTATAATTATTACTGAGAAAAGAACAAAATGCAACAGTTCTGCAATAATAATTATTGCAGAACTGTTGTTCAGTGTAGTGCAAATTAAAATTAATAATTAAATGGTCTATTCTCAATCAGAATGAAATCATCTTCCCAGTCATGATAAGTTAAGAAAATGTAAATTTTCTTCTTTTTAGTGCAGAGTGCACTTTTGGGATGGTTTGGGGGTTGACCACGCTAAAGCACTATGGCAATAAGGTGTAAACTTTAATGTTTGTTTAATTAATTAATTTCAATTAATTAATTAGCCTTGTTTTGAGGGGGTGGGGTAGGTACCTTTAATTGCTACGTAAAATGTACTACACTTGCATCACTTTGGGAGTAACATCACAAAACTATAAATGGTTCCAATATTCCCTTGTTATCCTAGTGGTACTATATTCTCTTAAGAACAATGTGTGGTTCCAGAAAATATCCATACCCCCACCACGGAGGGAATTGGAAATTCCGAAGGGGAGGGGAGTTGTATGATCAAGTTAGTTTCCAGGGGGATTCCAGAGTTCCTTTGATTCATACGGATTGGAGTGTCGATCAAGCTGTTCAAAAATCCTCTCTTACCTACTAAGTAGAACTTTCACAGGAAAAATAGTGGCTTGAATACTTGTATTTGACTTGCGTTATATTTGAAATACATTTTCTTTCTTCAAAAAGCACTTTGGAAGCTGACAAGTGCAAAGAACGTGCCGTTCCGTGGGAATGGCCACCATTACTTGTTACCAGTCCACATGGTGTCACCTTCTGGACCGAAAAGCACTGGACACTAGCCTAATTTGTTTTCGCATCGGTCTTCAAATCGCGAAGTGGCAGTCGATTTCGCTTGTGAAAATTAGTTTCTTTATAAAGGTAGAAATGATGTTATGATTTCACAGACTTGAGAATTTCTTATCCCTGTTTATCTCTGTCTATTTGTGTGTAATTTTGCTGCAAAATTGGCTTTCGTTCCGATTCTGTTGGCAATCTTGTTCGCAATAAAAATATGGTGTCAATTTCATCCACACTCATTGTCAGTCCTTCAATGGAAATTGTACCACATTTACAAAGGCAGTTAGTCGTGTAGGAAGCTAATTTGACAAGTTAACATTTTATCTTTTCTTTTAAGCATGTTTCACTAAAGTGCTGGATGCTTTCTTTGCGAATATCTTCAGATATAGATGTTACAATCGATCGAGAATATTAGTAGTTATGAGCAATGCGTATGGCTAAATGTTTGGAGAGTTTACTTTTACTTTTACTTTTACACACTTTCTTGACAAAACTATTTCTTCCAGAGGGTATGGGGGGTGTACAAAATAGTAGTGGAAATTCCGGAGGGGTGGGGGGTTATTTTAGTGGTCAAAAAATGGAAATTCCGGGGAGGAGGGGGGGCTTACGTGAAATTCCCTCCGTGGTGGGGGTATGAATATTTGCTGGAACTACACAATAGCAATTTGCTCAAAGCGCTTGCGCAGATTGGTTAGCATTAGTGTTAACTATATGTTAGGTAGCCGATACATTTCATACACAATAATACAAGGAATGTTCAGTGTTTTTCCTTGTGGTAGAACACAACATGTAAGACGCATGCGCTCTAGCACTGTCAGCATGATACAATCCGTTCTCGAGTTCAGATTCATGCATGCGATACCACACTCTCGTCTTAGCGGGTGATAGCAGTTATATTTCAGGTAATATCAGTTCTCCCTTTTAGTGCAAAGAACGCTTTTGTAACAATGCATCTTTTGGAATCATCCCTAACTTGGTTAAACTAGCAAGACAATCTCAGATAGTGCAGAGTGTTATGCTGGACTGTAAGTACATTTTGAGTCAT
>JAHPZR010026844.1:12500-37893 GCA_019787425.1 Platygyra sinensis
CCTCACACTTGGTGAATAACCCATATTTATGATATTCTCTGCATGACCCTCTCTTCCAGGCTAGTTCCAGTCCCATACCGCAGATATGAAAATGGTCTTCTATTGCTTTATTCTTTCCCGAATAATGTTGCTGCGAAAAAATCTTGTTTTTGAAAACAATGTGCAAATCATGGCCATTTCATAGTTGATCTCCAACCGCAGTACACCAATGACTCATAACGGTCAAAAGCTCAGCCAATCAGATTGTGGCATTTGCATTGGTATGTTACTGTTCGTAGATGTAGAATTCTACTAAATTAATCTGCATTATTTTTTCCTACCTCCAGGTCTAATATAGGATCTTGCGAGAAGATCAGTGATCTCAGCATTTGTCTGGAATTAAAGCAAAGTATCAGATGTAAGTACATGTACACATACTGTAGGCTTGTAAATATATCTTATTAACCAAGCGCAAGGGCCGTACTGGGAGAATATCCGCCCGAGGTCTTGACAGTATGGACCAAGCGCAACGAGGTCCATACAAAAAAGACCAAGGACCGATATTCTCCCAGTGCGGTCCCAAGCAAGCTTGGTTAATAAGAGATTTATTACACGACTGAAGAAAAACCCAAATGATAGACTGCAAAGACACCATAAACTTCAAGCGCGCAATTTTTATTTAGGGCAAACTGAAAACGTTTACTCACGTCTGACGTTTCCAAAAAGAAGAAAAACAAAGTTGGAAGAAAACAAAAATAACATTTTATGTGGAGTAAATACTTCTAGAAAAAAAAGAAGTAAAACGACGAGAAATCTTCGTGTGGGATCATTCGGGACAGTGCCCGGTCCAATACTTAGAGAATATTGGACCGGCAACGGAGCAATCTGATTGGCTGATTTTAGTAATTGGCCCTCTGAACTAGCTTAGTGGTGTAATAAGTCCACAATATTGCACAATGCTCGAAAAGAGCACATAGACGAAAGTAGAGATGACATAATCCACCCTTGAATTTTCTATTACCTTTTTTTTTTGGAGGGGGAGGGGGGGGGGGGGGCAAATTGGCATAAACAGATGTATACAGGAAAACTTTATTTTCCTCCATTACCTGATTAGAACTGTTCCATCGAACCAAATCAGTGCAAATAGATTAAGAATGACCAGGTGCCTAATGCTATGCATGGGTTTTATGAAATATGCAAATAAATAATATAAAAGTTATGAGTTACAATGTCATTAACACTTGTATTAATAGACGTTCTATGGAAGCTGTCCCCTTTTACCTGTAAACAAAAAGTTATTTCTGATTCATGAGAAAAAATCTATCCCCTTTTCTTTCAAGTTTTAGGTAAAGAACCATCATCTTTTTCCTCATTTAGTAAACATTCACATGAGCTTTGCTCTATATATTGGCATAAGCAGCAATCTTTTAGCAACTGCTCTAAATCTGTAGTTAAGAAGAATCCCTCTTAATAATGCATTTACAAAGCAATGTGTTCCAACATGTTTATGTTTATAGTCGTGTACTTTTTTTTTCCTTTGTTGATTGCTGGTAGTTATTACATGTACCTTATTACTTCATCTTCTTCAGCACCAATCTGTTGGATAATAGGAAATTGCACATGATCAAGAACTCTTCAAAAATACATGAACTTGTGTGAATGCAAATACAATTAAGGATTTACACTGCAAATGTTCTTTGATAAATCTTCAAAATTGCTTGAGCCTTTAAGTGAGTGCAGTAATCATTAATGCAATTTGAGAGAAATTTTAAATATCACGATTAGTGTAAATGTTTCATTATTGCTTGAGCTTTCATGCAGTTATTCATTTATTGTAATTATTACTGAGAAAAAAACGAATGCACCTGCATTAATTTTTCAGTGCAGTGCAAATTATAAAATTAAATGGCCAATGCTCAATCAGAATGAAGTTATATCCTCAGTCATAATAAGTTGAGAAATTGTAAATTGTCTTTTTGTCATTTCTGGAACTGAATAGACTGCTTTTTGTATTCTCAGTTATTGCTTGCAACTGAGGCTAATGCAGGGAGTCTTTTCAAATGCAAGTGACATTCATCTGTGTTATTGTATTGCTAGCTCTGTAAGCAGGTAAGATAAATCAAATTGCGCACTGTGATTGGCTACCCAAGCAGACAAGATGGAGTTCTCTTACCTGCTTGGGACTACCCACTGTATCCCACAAGAAAAATTTCCCTGAAAGCCATATAACAAATCCTTTATTAACCAAGCTTGTTCCGCACGGTCAAGGTGGCTGGATATTGGCCTCAATCTTTTTTTACGAGTTTATGGACCTCGTTGTTGTCACAATCCATAAACACGCACTTGGCCAATATTCAGCCATCTTGACCTCACACTTGGTCAGTAACCTATATTTATGATATTCACTTGCATCAGCCTACATTCCAAGCTAGTTCCAGTCCCATACCAAGGATATGAAAATGGTCTTTCACTGTATTCTTACCAAAATAATGTTCCTCTGAAAAAGTGTTTTGGAAAACAATGTACATATCACAGCCATTTCATAGATGACCTCCAACCACGGTACACCAACGACTGATAACGTACAAAAGCTCAGCCAATAAGATTGTGGCATTTGCATCGGTAGGCTACTGTTAGCAGTAAAACTCTACTAACCTGCACTATTTTTTCTTACCTCTAGGTCTATAGGATCCTGTGAGAAAATCAGTGATCTCAGCATTTCTCTGGAATAAAAGCAAAGTATCAGATGTAAGTACATGCACACATACTATAGGCTTGAAAATCCACAATATTGCACCACGCTTGAAAAAGAGCACATAGACGAAAGTGGAGATGACATCATTCACCCTTGAATTTTTTTTGGGGGGGGGAGGGCAAAATTGATATCTACAGATACATACAGGGAAACTTCCTTTATCCTCCATTACCTTCGTAGAACTGCGTCCCATTGAACCAAATCAGTGTGAATAGATTAAGAATGTCCAGGTGCCTGTAAAATGCTATGCATGGGTTTTATGAAAATAATATTCATTATCATAAAAGTTATGAGTTAATTAACATCTGTATTAACAGACTTTCTATGGTAGCTTTCCACCTTTACCTGTAAAAAAAAGTTATTTCTATTTCTATTTCACCATTTAGCACTGCAAAATGTTCTTAAAGAAGCTTTACTTTAAATATTGCCATTTTGCAATGCTGTCTGTAGTTAAGAAGGATCCCTCTTAATAATGCATGTACAAAGCAATGTGTTCCAAAATGTATTTGTTTATAGTCGTGTACTTTTCGTTTGTTGATTGCTGGTAGTTATTACATGTACCTTATTACTTCATCTTCTTCAGCACCAATCTGTTGGATAATAAAAAATTGCACATGATCAAGAACTCTTCAAAAATACATGAACTTGTGTGAATGCAAGTACAATTAAGGATTTACACTGCAAATGTTCTTTGAAAATTCTCTGAAAATTGCTTGAGCCTTTAAGTGAGTGCAATAATCATTAATGCAATTTGAGAGAAATTTTAAATATCACAATTAGTGTAAATGTTTCATTATTGCTTGAGCTTTCATGCAGTTATTCATTTATTGTAATTATTACTGAGAAAAAAACGAATACACCTGCATTAATTTTTCAGTGCAGTGCAAATTATAAAATTAAATGGCCAATGCTCAATCAGAATGAAGTTATATCCTCAGTCATAATAAGTTGAGAAATTGTAAATTGTCTTTTTGTCATTTCTGGAACTGAATAGACTGCTTTTTGTATTCTCAGTTATTGCTTGCAACTGAGGCTAATGCAGGGCAGTCTTTTCAAATGCAAGTGACATTCATCTGTGCTATTGTATTGCTAGCTCTGTAAGCAGGTAAGATAAATCAAATTGCGCACTGTGATTGGCTACCCAAGCAGGCAAGATGGAGTTCTCTTGCCTGCTTGGGACTACTCACTGTATCCCACAAGAAAAATTTCCCTGAAAGCCATATAATAAATCCTTTATTAACCAAGCTTGTTTGGTCACGATAGCTGGATTTTGGCCTCGTTTATGGCTTTGACTTGCCTCGATCCAAAAACATGCACTTGCCAATATCAAGCCATCTTGACCTCACACTTGGTTAATAACCCATATTTATGATATTCCCCCTGCCTGTCAGCCTCCATCCCAAGCTAGTTCTAGTCCCATACTGAGAATATGAAAATGGTCTATTACCTTATTCTTTCCAAAATAATGTTCCTGCGAAAAAATATTTTGTTTTGGAAAACAATGTACAAATCATGGCCATTTCATAGATGACCTCCAACCACACATCTGTAGGTTACTGCTAGTAGTAAAATTCTACTAACCTGCACTATTTTTTCTTACCTCCAGGTCTAATATAGGATCCTGTGAGAAAATCAGTAATCTCAACATATCTCTGGAGTTAAAGCAAATTATCACATGTAAGTACATGCACGTTATCATAAGCTACTGTAGTATTTGTGTATAATTTATTGATCCTGTTCTAAATCTGTGATAATCATATGTAGTGTCTCTGTAAGGATGGCGTTACCGTGCTCATGGCTAAGAAATTTTGAGGGACTGAAAACATTTTCTTGTTCTAATGAGATCTATTGTACACAGGATCTGTTTCCACTCATTTTTCGGTCTTCTTAACAACTTCCAAAAAATGTGCAATAAGTTTTTTTACAGCTGAATGTGTGCATCACTCATAGGGAATGAAGACCATGCTCATGTGCAGTATGGCTAGTGTGGTTCATGGATTTTGCTGTACACTTCTAACTTGTAATAAATAAATGCTTGCAACAGAAAGATTACTGCAGTGTAGACCAATGTAAACCTGCATCCAAGTCCAGTGTACATAATTATTATTTCGTTTATCAAAATTTGATAACATTTCTACTGCTATTACTGATACTAAATTCCAGTACAATGAAGTCATACACAACAAACAACAGGTGTCACTCAGTAAAAATATAATACTTACCTAATATACTCCTGCTGAAAAAAATAGGAAAGCATGTGTTAGCATAAGGCTCTTGGTGCTCTGCTCAGAATGTAATTAATTTATAAACGGACTTTCGTGCTCTACAATTATACCAAGACGTGCAAATTATACCAAGAGGACGTGCAAATAAATTAATAGTAGAAAGAATGGGTTTAGGAGGGGACGAGAAGCCTAAAAACAAACAATAAAGCAGATAATAGCACGAACTTCTTTTAAGACTCGGAAGCGCAGTAATTTTGAGTACATGCATCTTTTTGATTATTTGCAGACGACTGAAAGTTGTTTATATTTGTTGATGTGTTTATTACTTACGTTTTGGTAAAAATTTCGAGCCATCCCTTTCTCAGGTTGCTGCAAAATTAGAACACATTGGTAATGTTACAGATTGAACCTCATCGTGTGTACGAATCCAAATTCAACGAAATGTTCATGGTCTGCGTAGTGTGATGGCTGTTAATGATAAGTTTCCACTTCTGTGTGGTGCTGAAGCAATGCTTTTGCCGAGTAACTGATATATACGGTTATAGTGCATTTTTCAAGGAGCTGGACCACCCAAAAAGTGCCTGTTATTCGCTGCAAAATGAGGTATGTACATTACTCTCTACTAAATGAAATTTGGATTTGGATCCAGACGCTCAAATTCGCCTCCTGACGAGGCAAGCATCCACGCTATCTTGCGAGTTTCGAATGTTTTTGGAGACCTCAATGTGTTCTATTGTGGATTAAAGCCTACCTTATCCGAAGTCGGGAAGTAAAAACCTCAGAGGTTGGCGTGATTACAGTTACTTTCCGAAAGCGAACGGCTGTGGAACGCACGTGCAAAGACAAGACGGGAATCAATCAATAATTACATGTAACTGGGACGAAAGCGCGGGATACGATTGCGACTGGTGATTGGATGAAAAAGTGGCCCCAGTTTTTTAGCCAATTGTGTAGTTGATGCAAAACCAATTCATGAATTTTTTTTTCGACACTCGAACGAAAACAGCTCTGTTGTTGACTATTGGTGATTACAACAAAAGAAGTGCATTTAGCGCGGATTTCAGCCAGTGAAATAACACCTAGATGACTGGATTGGATTTACACTAGATGTTGGTACAAAAACAGCATGGTACGTTGAATAGACCTCGTAGTTATCCCGTTTGTGTTAGAAGTGTCGCCAGACAGCTTCGTTTATCGCGTTGTTTGCTGACTTTTATCCAGCATCTTGTGCGTGATGGGCCTTCCAAAACTCTTTTATTATCCTTGATGGCCTGTGGCTTTTGCACGATCCCGTTGGAGAATACTTGAACCCTTAGACGCGGTTCCGCTTTCTCAAGCAGCAATGAAATCTGATTCAAACTGAGTTAGAACCTCCGACTGTTTTACTCTGAGTAATATTTACCCCTTGGAAAAATACTGATTCTTTTCTCTAGTAGTATTTTTGCTATTTTTGTAATTCAAGGACAACGACGAAACGAGTAGTATTAAACCACTTGATTGAACGTTTGTGAAGGTGAAACATGTTGAAGGTTTTGCATACTGTCTTAAAATAAAATACGCATCGTCTGCCATTTACACTTTCTGAATGATATACTTTTGGGTGAGTTCAGACCATGCGAAATGGATTGTTACCCTAACAACAGGCTTGAAAATGAAACGGTATTACTTTAAAACTAAAGTTTTGCCCTTGCAAACACTACCAGAAAGTTCACTTCAATTTTCCCGATCATTTTCGTCGATGATATAAGAACAATTTCCACAGATTGTAGCGATCGTTGCGATAATAAATATAATATCAGAATGCGCTGTGTCGTTTTTTGAGCGAGGTGCTGTCGGGCATTTTTTTTTTTACTCGGTGACAATTTGGTGTTGATTATATGGTAACTGGCGAGCTAGCGAACTCGTATGGAGTGATTCCTCAAGTTTTATGCAGCGATGGCAAGTATCTTAGCGATCGTAGAGCATTTTTCTTTCATTGTTTGCAATATTCTTCTTTTCTAAACTTCGATTGGACAATACGATACAGCCGTCACAGTTGTAAGTAGAATTTGCATATACTTTTGGATATATCCCGTTGCACATTTTGTTGAGATACCACAACACAGTTCTTCAAAATTAAATACTGTATTTTGGTATTGTATCCACAGGTCTAGGTGGGACAAAGATTTGGAAAAATCTCTTAGGCACTAGGAACAATGTATGGACCAATTTTGCACCGAAAACGGGGAAATTCCTTTTTCATGACGTACGAGAACCTGTGAATATGAGCTGTTGCTGAATTTTTTTATTTTTCAGTAAATTATATATGCTATGTTTTTGTGGTGCGGCTACGAATCCCTCAATGAGTAAACATTCGGAAAAGACATTAATTAACACAATTACGTATACCTTCTTTGCGACATCTTGTCCTCTGTGACGTCAGAAAGCTCATTGCGTGACGGACCCAAAGAAAGTTTGTGTTTAGGAGGCGAATTGACAGGTCCATTCCAAAAGGGAGGACAATACTGGGGACTCGTGGTTAATGTTGACTAGATTGAGAAACAGTCTGACAATTCAAGTGGTAAATTACATATCCAGGCTACGGAACGTGTAGTCTTCTCCGGGTCGTCACGCAAATTGTCGCGTGACGGGGCTATAAACAAATTGACTATAGTTTTAAAAACATCTCAACTGGTTGAGAACATACTGTCTAATCCATACAAATCTGCCTTTTATTTGTTGCTTATTTGAAACGGCTGTCATTCTGTTGTTTCGTCTGCAAACACGGTCTGAGCTGTTTAAGTTGCTACTGTGAAGGTTTCGTTTAATTAGTTTCTCAGTCCAGTCAATATCACGATTTAGCCCACAGCCCTCTGTCCGAGTTTTAGAATGGGTCGTTAGTAAACGATAACCGCATTCCCGTTCGTACTTGTGTTTCCTTGACCCAAATGAACCATTCATCTTGGATACTGCAGCAAGGAAAAAAATTATTCCTCATTTAAAAATCTTTGGCTCAAAATAATTGCAAAATATGATTGATGCCTTTTGCATGTAGAAATACATTCATTTAAGTCAAGAGGCCAAGGGTTTTAAACTCAAGTCCAGCTGAACTTTTATGTCAATTTGTTTTTTTTGCTATTTTGGTAATTTACTTACCTCCGTCGCGTTATCATTTTGCACGCTCGCTTGTAGAGTAACGGTGTAGAGCGCATAACTTTTCTGCCAGAGATAACGTTTCTGTCAGAGATCAGCCAGAGAACATGACTTGACGCAAGCAGAAGTCAAATGGAACTTGAATATTGAATCGAATACTAAATTGTCTTACGAGGAGGGATATATCCCTTTGTTTTGAAACGAGATGTGCCGAGGCAGGTGTTGTCAGAACTTTTGTTCAGCCAATTGCGTTTTGTTGTAAACAGAACTTTAGGTTAGGGTTCAGACTCGATTTTTTAATGTTTTCGATTTACTGGCGAGAGTAAGTTATGATGTCTCGGTCGTTTTGATTACCGGGTGGTATTGTTTTAGGCTTTTATTAGTAATTTTGGATGACTGGATTTCTGTAAATAAACTATGTAGAAACTGAAACTACAAAACAATGTTTCGGGTTCTTGCGTGGGCGGACTGGAATTTTTGCAAACGACGCGACGTTTTTTTTTAAATTTGGAACGTTAGTTGACGGGAAGCTAAGCATTCATTTACCAAGCCAAAGATCTTAACAGATCAAAAGCTCTCTTTTGGCTTCCAGAATTGAGCACGATATATTTGTGTTTATTTAGATCTTTATTGGAAGGCGATTGGTTATCTGGGAAAAAGCCCTTTTTCTAGATTTTAACATATGCAGGATGGGGGATTTTTACCATCAATTTGCATAACATGAAATATTTTTATGCTGGGCTTTTACCCTGGAAATGGATCATATAGCAAACAATAGACAAGCGACCGATTGACTCATGACTCAACATAAAAGAAAAAAAGTGAAGTGAGCACAAAATTAATGAAAACTGCCAAGGGTACGTTCTGCGAGTGTGACGTTGATATTTCCTCTTTTACTTGATGACTGAAGGGTAATTCTGATCTCTCCACTATTGAGGGCGCGTTTTTTATGCAGTAGTGAAGTTTGTGTTTGTGTATTCTGCATCGCTTGATAGAGCGCTGATTTGTGTTGACAGTCAGTTAACTAAAACGTTAACAAAGCGGAAAAGACCTTCCTTTTGCATACTAATGAACGACTCGTCTCTGCATGTAAACATCCTTATCAAACACCATAGCCGGTAAACTCATATCGCGATAAACCGATTGTTCTCTTGTAGCACTTATCTTTAAGATAGAAATCTCATTTTGTCTCGTGCAGACACTCGATGTACACTTGAATTATATATTCGTAGTTTCATTTCATGTATGTGACACGCTTTTATGAGTCCGGTCATACCGTATGTTGACTGAAGTGGTCCAGTAATTTAGTGGGACAAGCTTCCTATTTAACAATTAGACTACGAGCCCGAGTTTTCTACGAGCAGATAGTCAACGAGGCGCAGCCGGCGAGTAGTCTAATTGTTTTAGTATAAATTTACCGTAGTCTCATTGCATAAAAAGAAAAAATGTTTAGTAACGCGTAGAAAAGAACTGTTTTATTATGTTACATCAGGTTGGGGGAGCAGGGATGGCGCAGTGGTGAGAGCGCTCGCCTCCCACCAGTGTGTCCTGGGTTCGATACCCGTACCGGTTGAGTTTGTTGTTGGTTCTCTTCCTTGCTCCGAGAGGTTTTTCTCCAACATTTCCAAATTCCAATTCGATCTGGATTTGTCAAGCACTTTATCATGAGCCTCTGGCTCGGGTGATTGCGCAAGCACTCCCTGTGTTTGACATCAAATTTGCATTTACATTTACATTTTTCCAAACGTGATGCGCGATGTGCACTGATGCGTGACTGCTTTCTATCAGCAGATAGAAAACGGTAGTATAGCCAATCAAATTCACGGATTCACAATAGACTACGGTCAATTTATACTAATAAAGCATAAGCGATCTTTTTTCTGCCCGAATCATCTCTAATTTTTCGTTTCGAATTCAGGAGAAGGACAGGCTACATGTGTTCTGTCCTCGGATTCAATAAAGAATTATTGCGTTCGTGGACGCATATTGACTACGCGCACACATGCGTGTGTTCTCGCGTGTGAGTCGCGTGAGTGCTAAACCCATCGCTTCTGTCTTTTCGGCCATCACTTATCGGCCAATGACGTCATCTTTTTTATAAATAACGTGAAACGCTGGCCAAGAGTAACGTGGACTCTGTGCGTAGATATCTCTTGGCAAGTATATTCCTGTTTCCTATCCAGTTGAAACCAGAAATTTAATTTGATTATCAAAGACTGGGTGAAATATGTGTCACAGGACCGTGCAAATCAACATTACGTGGTCTGAGATGCAACCTCGTTCTCAGGGTCTCTCATCTTACCGCCCCCTAGGGCGGTAAGATGAGAGACCCTGAGAGCGAGGGATTTGGCTTTGGGATGTTAACTGTGGGAACAGCTGAATTTCATTGGCTTCTCGATTAAGATGTATACATTTCAGTTTTCTATTTTTGGAAATTGTCTTCTAGCATGTCAACTTCCCCTTCAAACAAATCGTGTTTCAAGTAAAATCACGTGCAACCAACGAAGAGTGATGCATATAAAAAGGGTAATTTTAGTAACAAACTTGGGTTAACTGTCGGCTAATAAAATCGTGATAGCTATTGAAGGTGTCCAACCTACTCTAATTATCTTTTTTGCTATTCGTTTGCTGACTTCTAAAGCATATGCCCCCAAAAAACATGACAACAACAACAACTAGAAGTGAAAGCAAATATATTTATATCTTAAATAAAAGATACATTATTATAAATATGAAGATTGCTTCATGGACATCAGGCTCCTGCAGTAGAAAAAATTAAACAAAGTTACACATGTAAAGTTGTTGGTATTGATTAATATCTCACTGTTTTGCTTGTCAGGAATACGGGTAACTGGAAATAAAGTAATTGTAATTATGTACACTGAGCAAAAGATAAGAAGTGCTGTCCTATTTCTGTAACTAGATTGTGTACAGAAAAATTCTCCAAAAATTTATAGGAACTTGTACCTTCCCTCGAAAAACATGACAATGCATTCTTAAGTCAACACAGGTTGTGTTTTTACAAATTTTTGTAATGCTTGACATTTCTCACTTGGATTAAGTGGTTAATTTTCTTACTTGGTACAGTAAAGTCAGCGTGGCTGGTAAGGTCGTATTCTGGCTCGAAACAAATGTAACAAACGTTTGTAGCTACCTACCTGGGGATGTTCTAGATTTTCTTGATAGGACACTGGACATGCAACACCCCTGTAAAAGGACATTAAAAACAAGCTTTTATTTCTGAATTTGTTACCATTTCTTGGTGACAAAGTGGAATAAAAGTAGGTAATCCACCCCCCCCCCCCCCCCCCCTTCGCCAGACCGAGGTGAGAATAATGTTTGCCACTAACCTAATACCAGAATTCTTATTTTCAAAGAAAAGAGTAAGAAAACCTTTAGGCCCAGGGTAAGATTTTGAATTTTTTTATTTTGTCGTTATTCTACTGTCTCCATCCCAAGTAAATAGGCTAGTTTCGAATTGTGCAGAAACAAAAGAACAGAGTCGAGGTTCAGGGGAATAATTAGCATTTTGTATTGTTCATAACAAAGGAAAATGCAAATTATTCCCCTGAACCTCGACTCTGTTCTTTTGTTTCTGCACAATTCGAAACTAGCCTATTCAGAAAAGAAAAGCGTGACAATAAAAGACAGGGATGATGATGATGATGATGATGATGATGATGAAACCTCTATTTAAGTGTCATAAAAGGGTTCTAGGGAAAGGTTAGGAATCTTTGAGTTGATACTACTACACACGTAATTAACAAAACTGCAAAGTAACAGATTGCAATCTGCAGGTTGTAAAGCAAGGATCATGGAAGATTTCCATGACTTCCCCCACGTTGTGTAGTGCCCCCACTTATAAATAAACAAAAATAAGTAACTTAGTAATAAGTGTGAAATGTATTTAATACTGTTGTGCTAAATGGGGACACTAAATAAATAAACAAATATTGCAAATACTTAGTGGAACATAAGCTATTAAGAATTCCAACTGGTGGTAGGCTGACCAGTTGTCTATTTACACAACACGGTCACGTAGTAGAACTCGGGACTACCTAGAACAAATCCAGATAGTAGTAATGTGAAGGATTTGAACCAGGGACCTCCAGATTTCCAATACATCAACCTTAACCACTCGGCCGCGCCACCTCCTTCATATCCTTATCCGTTATAGATCCTTGAGAATATTAAATCGGCTTTTTTTTCGTTTCATATGTTGCCAAACATTGTAATTGTAGGCGTATATAAGTCTGCACTGTAGTTTATAATCATTGTATATGCATGCTTACACTATTGGGCTGTGTCGCCCTTCAGGTTCCGTGCATTGAAAAATCATTTGGCCTGATGTTGTCCAGCCTGGCTTGGGATCGTTCTCCTAAACGAGAAAAAAAAAATATTCCATATAATTCTGAGAGGGCCATTGTTAAGGCTATGGGCATGTGAAAAGTTAGTTACTCAGTTTGGTGTATGTTTCATCTAAAAGTTAGATACATCACTGACACAAGCAACTATGTACAGGGTAATTTTTATTATCTTGACCACTTGCCTCGCACTCGTGTACTGATAGTGGCTGGGCTACAAGCTCTTGTTCTCGTTCTTCTTCTTCTTCTTCTTCTTGTTCTTCTCCTTCCTCTTCATCTTCTTCCTCTTCTTCTTCATGTAGTTCTTCATCATCTTCCTCCGCTTCTTCCTCTTTAGCATCCTCTTCCATTTCCTCCTCTTCCTCCCCTTCCGCTGCCTCCTCTGTCTGTTTTGCGCTCAGCCTAACAGCGAAACTTTGTTAGTGAGGGTGTGGTGAACAGAACCTTGACGGGTATTTTAATCCTTGAATGATAAATAATGCGATGCTTGCTGAATAAGTTGCAGTAATAAAACCGCCTTTGAACAACCGAGAATGAATTTAAATTTCACCTCCTAGACAGAAATTCTCTTCATTTCATCTTATATTTAAAGCATTTCAGGTATTGACGTGAGTTTATAGCAGCTAGTTTCTTCTTGTCTTCTGTTTGAAGGAAGTGTTGTTTTATTATGGCAGTTAAGAAATCGGGTACAGATTTTGTAATATGATCAGATGCGACATAGCTAGGCCATTTCACCGTAAACATTTCCCGCGTTCTACCTTCATAATTGTCTTGAAAGGTTGTGAGGTATTTTCAATCTTTCGAACAGTGTTCGACGATCGTGGTTTCGATTCTAGAGAGCTTGTCATTAGGGACTTTATTAATGAGGAAGCGACACCAGCTAAGGCAATGAGAAAGTCGCTGAGCAAAAGGTTTTTAACACTGGTAGTACAATGGTTCTGCTCGGATGTTAAAGTTTGGTACATCTTATTTCCGTTCGTTATGTAAAAGAAACGTGAATTTTTGTCTTTCAGATTGTCTTTTGAGAAACTCTGTTAATGATAAGAAAAACTGGTGATATTAGATTTTTGCGTTCGTAGGTTAAAGTTCGTGGAAGGCCCTGTTATCTTACTGAGTGCTTGGACAAGAAAACTGTTCCTCAAGAATGCCCTCATCCTCGTCTGATGAACTTGCGCCTCCTTTCTCCTGGAATAAAAAAGTGTGATGGTTTAGTCTTGATAGCTGTCAAGGAGTAGAGAAGTGAACCTAAACAAAATGGGTAAGGAAATGTTAATGTCACTAATTTAAAAATCAGTTCCTGATGTGAAGCAGGAACTCAACTTTGCTGATGATTGAATGGACCTATTAAAGGGACACAGTCAGCTGGTGCACATGTGCATTACATACCATTCCGTAGCTAATTTGCATATAACAAAGACGCGATAAATACTGTTTTAACCAGAGATGATAAAAATAATATCATAGGATGAGCAAAAGGACACTCAAAAGCAGGTTTTTCGGTAAAAGATTGAAAATCAAGCAAAACACTGCGAAAAATGAAGCGGATTTCTAGATGAACTTTGATTTCAGGTTGAGGTAAACTTCTTTCAAAGTGAGAAAAACTAGTGTCCGGGTCAGCGCAGTCACAAAGGTGACTGTGTCCCTTTGAGGTGGCTCCCGAGAATGAATTACCAACACCCTCCCAAATAGAGCGCGAGTTAGAAAAGGAAACTTAGTTTTTTTTTCTTTGAAGTCTTCCCTGTAGAGAATTAACAGTATGGGTACTGTTAAAATAAGGCTTATGGTTTGGCTGTCAATTTTTGGATTATGGCCGTTACCATGGCAACATCACGTCTAATGACAGGCAGATACATTGCTTGTTTTGGCCTAAACTTTTGAATATTTTTCATACTATAACTCGATAGAAACACGGTACATGTTTTCTATTTCTTAAATGAAAACAGCAGAGTCTTACCTTCTGGTCTTTATCTCCCATCTGAAAATAGAAAGTGTTTAGAGATTATGAAAGCAAAAACTTTTGTCATTATTAAAGTTTTTAATAGTCAAGTAACTGAAGACTGCATGGTGGAAATATGATGTTGAAAATATGGCTAGCAAAGCTGCGCTGTCAAACTCGATACACGTACGCGTGCATTGTAATTTAGTGAGACGCGGTAAGTAAGTAAGGATGACTAGGGAATATGTTTTTCATTGCGTGAGTTGTCGTCGTAGTACAGTATTTCTATTAGCAATATTATAAAACAATCAAAGTTCATGCTTTTGCGCCAGCTAGTTTTGATAATATGGAAGTAACAGTTGGCAACAGAAGGAGTCGAGACAGTTTTGCAATGCGAACCGCTCTCGCCCTCCCCTCCGCTGGATCGAAGCAGGTCTTAGAGATAAGAAATCCAACAATGTCTTTGAAAAGGGGAGTCATATTGTAGAAGACTGTGAGGGATAAAATTCGTCCAAAGTACTCAAAATTAGCAGTGTCAGAACACTTCTGTCGCCCATTGCTTGCAAAAATAAAGGTTCTTGACCAGTGACCTCGCGTTGTCATGCAATGACGTCCAAGGTAACGACAAAAACGTTTGTATTATAGAGTACCATTCCTTGCAAACAACAAACAGTACATTTACACATTCCATTGTAAACTAAAGCTAGGATTTGTGATGTCAGCATGATAATTGTATTGAAATTGACAGAAATGATGTTTCGGGTTCAAGCACATTCACGAATTCGTTCTAGTTTCCTTGTATGTGGCGAGATGCAACCTTCATATGCTGCCAAGCGAGTAAAAAGCATACCTCTATTTATCACAGCACAAGGATCGATGGATCATAAAAATGCCTCATAGCCTGCCTAACATTTAAGAAGGACAAGGTTTTTGTTTTGAAAGCTAAATTGAAGGACTGGGCTATATCATACGTTAGCGTGATGTGTGATGTAATTCTGTGCGGCCACAGCGTCTCAAGGAGTAGTTGAGTAACTTGTTAAGAAAATCGTATGTCTTAGATAAACTAAGATAACATACCACCAGTCCGTAATCTGTGAGAAGAAGCGTTCATTAATAGCTTCGTGACAGACGTTCCACGAAATGTCCACTATCGACCACGTCTGGCTCGACTTCGTGCATTTACCGGATTGAGCATGCGTTTGAATGAGTGAATTAATCTTTACCCACGGATATAACCAAGCACGTGGCGACACGAAAGCGCAACAGGGCACACTTATCTTCGTTATGGAAGAGTGGTTAAGACAGGAATTTGACCAATATCCGGGCATCTAGACGTCACACGTAGTCAATAAACCATAATTAAGAATCGAACAAGTGCGAAAAGTATAGAAACTAAATTTCTTATCAGATGATTTACTGGGTATCAATGCCTTTTGGCGAAGTCCACACTTAGAATCATGGTAAGAGAGAAAGTGGAAATTTCTTTGTAATTGTCAAAACAAGGCTTTGAATCGCTTACTTTCCTCTGGAAGGGCAGATTTGCTGTGATTGTCACGATGGGCGAAACCTTTCAAAACAAACCAGACTGTGTTATAAACAGCTTCTAGAACTTGCCGACCGCAAATTGTGTTGTTAATAGTAACGGACAAATATTTTTATGGTGGGAAATAATATCTTGACTGGCTCTTTGTTTTGTTTTGTTTTGTTTGTTTTTTGCACTAAAAATAAAAAAAAACACAAAGAACATAGGAAGTGGTCTCACGAGCTTCACTAGACTGTGAATGACTTCAAATCACTTTAATCGCCATATAATAGTGTTTATATTTTAAGTATTTCCGTTAGTAGAGATCTTAATCAAGTGATGACAGTCTTTGCATAGTTGACAAAAGGATCATTAGGTAGCTCATTGTCGTGTAGATTACTCACGCCATTGCAAATTACAATAGATGCCCGCTGATAATTAATCAAGTGTAAATGTAAGTTAGAAGCTGGTGAAGCGATATCGTGATGTTGTCATTATGTGTTGTAGTTGCATAGCAAGATTATAAGAGGTTTGAAGAAAAGTGAGGTAAACATGGCATGTTGTATGTTACCGTCAACAGGTGCAACGCACGTGGCGGGTGCTTTTAATTACGGAAATACTAAATCGCTTATAAAACACTTCCTTATCATGTTAAGGTATGGTTTGAGCAGTTCACACCTTGCAAAAATGTTTATGCTTTGTGTTGTTCAGTACCAATACATTCAGAGGCTGGTCTATGCTTTCGAAGTTCTTATTTAGAGTATGTTCAGTGCTTGTTTTAAACGGTTCTTGAATGACTTATTACAACATCAAAGTTATGTATATTTGCTTTGTCTTTTTGACCTGGAGGTCTTTGTTATTAACGATAACGGTGTGATGTTTCACTTGTAGCCTTGCACCGTGATAACAGCTGTTGATAAAGTCGAAACTGTTGCAGTTTGTAACGTAATAAAACCGGTCATTTCCTTTCATTGCGGTGAAATTCTTCGATGGTCCCTCGAATAAGGTTAACACAACGATCATTTTGCAACCAGCGAGTATTACGTACGGTTTTACCTTTCCGTATGTCACGTCCATGAGTTACCACGGGTGGTATTCCATTGCATATTCTTGGCGTGATAAATCACCGAAAGTGAGTCTGGAGTATGGTTTGCGTGAATTTGGAGACGAAATTGCGCTATGTTCTCGTCAAAACATGGCGGCCAGGAAGCGCGACAGTATGTTTGTTTTTGTAAGGACTAAACGCCCAATCGAGAGTAACTTCTGACCGTTAAACAGTATTTCATTAGACAGTTTGATTAAACAGTATTAGAGCCTCACCTTAGGTTTGTGTAAGCTTCCTTTCGATTGCTCTTGGAAAACTAAAAGGTCCGCTCGACTGCATGGAACGAAGTTTGGATTAGACAAGGCGACTATTACCCAGCTTCCAGTTCGCGCGAAGTTCGTCACACTTTCGCTGGCAGTGACATCAAATGCGCAATATACAGTCTCTCAAAGCAAACCAAGGCATCGTCGCAAATGCAGCTCTCATGAAATAACCTTGGCGTGTCAACCCAAACGACCAACCTTGCTCCATATTTAGACGGAGGTGTATTCATTTCAGTTCTTTCCTCTCTGTCTGCTTCATCGTTTGAAGGATGTTCTTAACACATTATCGAGTCTCGTGGTTCGAGTAGGATGAATTATTTCGTCCTTCTGATCTGATGTGATTATTCCTGACGCGGCCAAAATCCTGAAAACGGAACGTGATAAAATCATATGAAAAGGGATCACTTGTACATGCAACGTTTAGCAACGGAACAATTGATGCTATCTACAAACGTTTCATATCATGGGTTTAAAAGGTAGACACCCGGGGGTAGACATCATGATCAAGTGTTACTGTAAAGCTAATGGCAAGTCGTACTCGACTATCTAAAGAAGTGAACTTTACCTTCTCGTCTGTAGCATCGGCTTTCTCATAGTTAGCGTCTGTGGCTCATTGAGATACACTTTCCGGCCTGTGATCATGTGCGCTTGAAATAACATTTTGAACGTGGTGGTCTTGATCTTAACGACGTAGACGATAGCATTAGCAGTTCCATCAAATCTGGAGTCAATGCCAGAAGTACATGACGCGGAAAAAAGAACGAGATTGTCGTGAGAATATTCACAAGTGAAACCAGCTTTTGGATTAAAATTCGAAATAGTCACCTTAGCTTGAAACAGGCACGAATCATGTGGTTAATCGGATGGTACGGGTCAAAACGTCCTCTCATGATTGGTTCACTCGGTATTTTCGAGCTTGCTTGGGGCTATTTAAGACCCCTTATTGGATTTCCTTTTGTCTTTGGCCCACTGCTGTCATTCAGTTTCTAGGGTGCAGCTATTTATTTAGATTAGATAACCAGATTGGCATGTCCTCATACAAACTTGACCAATGCCATCATTCTGTTTCCATTAGTAAAGTAATCATTTGAAAATACATCCAAACATAGACAGAAAAGTAATACGAGATTGTCTTCTACAACCTTTATCTCTGTTGATAAATTATTAATTAAAGGTTGATTGGATTATTTACCACTTTTGAATGTCTGGTGGGAAATGAAGATAAACCAAAATGAAGGAGTCGTTATGGCAATGACATTTATCTGTCGAGGAGTATGCTATTTTTCTTCAATAGTTTTCTTTCCGGTCAAGGGTACAGTCATTGGTGCGTGATGTTAAAATGCTAATCTCTCACAATTTCGTTCCGTTCATTTCACATGAAGACAATAGTTAATAACTTTTTTGAACGCGGTGATAGACCATGAATAACACAAACGTAGATATCCAGCTACTTCAAGAGAATAGAACTTCATATAAGCAACGAGTAGGTGCATTACTTAAGATATGTCTGAAAAATGGTGTTAGGTTTTGGTGGTCTTTAACTGTCGGGTAATTTGACAGCTGTCGTCGGACACGTTACTCGCAAGGTTATATAGCTTTCCGAGTTAAATTCTTGGGTTTAATTTCTCCATCTTTTCTTTTTTATTATTCTACTTTATTTGTAAGAAAGAGGTCGTCATAACTTGCGTGCAAGTCAATTGAAATAGACGTGACGTGCGATGTCCGCGCTCCTGGCGGCTCGCGGATCGCCGCTCTCTTCTCATAGGTCACGCTCACAGTCACGCTCGCTCGCTCGCTTGTTTTGCGTTCGTCCACACGGATTTTCCAGGAAGCTGAAAGAGACCGCTCGCAGTCTATAATTTAATTTGACAAGTTAGAAGCAATGTTCATTTCGAAGCAATGTCGGGTGTTGGACATTAGAGGAGCTGAGTAGTGGGTCCATGGCGTTAGCGTGCAGCCTTCGCAGCAGGAAACACGCTCTAACGAAGGGTCTGAGGACTACCTTTATTCAAATCTTCGACAAGTTTACTTTGCTGAACCGTCGAGATGAGCAAATTCCAGAGTTAAATAAAACTTTAATGTGACAAGAAAGCTCTTTTTTTTTTACATTTTACAGGCAAATAGACAGTCGTGTCCGTGACACAGACTAATAAATACTTTAGAATGTTTTCATACTGGATCTTCAACATCCATGTAGAGTGCGGTCATCTCCCTCTGTTGGTCTGTTTCCTGATGTCCTTATTGGAATGTTTACAGATAACTGCTAAAAAAAAAAATAAATTAATTAATTAATTAATAAATTAATTAATTAATTAATATATTCTCGAGAACTGATGAAATGAGGCAGCGGGAAAAGTCAGCCAGATTTTGAAATTGGGGGCAGAATGTGCAAACTCGTGCGAGTACTGGGAGATGACCTGACAAATTAAGCGGTTTTCAGTGTAATAGAGTCGAGAATGGTTTTTGTTTTACTTTATTAAGCACTCGATTAAGAACTGCTCTCTAACCACGCTTAATATTTCTTAATATTTCACTTTAGGTCAGAAGCTAAGCATTCAGTCGCAACAAGCATAAGATGGATACGTGGCTTGGATGCGCACGTGCCGAGAAAGCAACGAAACAAGATAACAGTCTTCCAAAACACTGGAAAAAAAAAGTGTTGGAAAAACCGATCGACTCTCCTGCGCTTACGATTACTTTATATTATAGAGTGGAGAGAAGGCCTGTTCTTGCTATTTCTTTTGGACCTTCTGTGCCGCAGAGCGTTGTCACAGGGTGAGTTGGAGCCAGATGTTCATAGGCCTGGCTAGACTAAGAAACATTGTTTCGGAAACATTGTTGCGGAGGCAAATGTTTCCCAGTTTAGCCGCGTGGGAAGCATATGTTGCGGAAACAAATTTTGCTGCTCGGCAACAAAAAAACGTTTTTGCCTGAAGTCAAAAACATTTTTTCGCTTGCCGGACGCAAATGTTGCTTTCGAAATAGATGTTTCCCAGTTTAGCGACCATGAAAACAATGTAGACCAGGTTCCAGTGCTGCTCATTAAAAATGTTTCCCAGCCACGGCAAGCAAACAACAATGGCTGACGGCGAAGTCGAAGTAGAAGAGAAGGGGGAAAAAATTGAAAGGACGAGGAGAGAGAGTTACTCCTTGCTTTGTATGACAGTTGCGGGATGTAGTTCATGAAGACTGTATGAGAAAGGACAAAATATAGTATCACAAGGTCAAGATTTATGAGGGAACAAGCCCTGTAACAAAAAATAGTCTCCCAGACTTCAAAATCGGTTTATTATAACGCATCCTCGTCACAGCAGTCGCGTTCCGTGACTTGATCATGGCTAGCTCATTTGACACATCCTGGCACAGAAGGGCGTGCAAAAAAAACTGAATACATTTTTTTTGAGAAAGCAGCACAGGACGTCCCTCTAAAGCCCCCTCATTTGAACTGGGGTGACATGAATTTGTTTCTTTGTAATTTCTTTCTATTAATAGCTACTCACCCTGCTGGTAGCGGCTGACAGCATAAGTGGGTAGCAGGGTCTGAAAAAGAAAAAACCCACGATTCACTACTTGCACAATACCATAATGCACCTCTTTAACTCCCCCAAAATTTTGCATACTCATTGTTTGCAATTTCTCCTGGGACAAGAACATGTCCCAGGAGTAATCTAAAACAATGCCTATGCAAATTTTTGGGGGGTAAAAGAGGTGTATTATGGGATTTGTGCAAGTAGAGAATTTCAAAACTCATTGAAATGCTTCTGGTGTGTTCAGTTTATAATCATTGTACTAAATGTACTGAATTATAGTCTAAAACTAAATGTAAATTCTCTACAAACAATTTACAGCAGAATATTTTGTTAGACCTCGGGCAGGCCATCTTAACGCTTTAGATCTTGGGAAAAGCGCGCGATCCTTTTTTGACTTGATTTCTTTCTTTGTCTTCTCTTAAGCGTTAGTTTGTTAATGTAAATTACAGCTACAATGGGCGACAAAAGTGTTGAGACACTTGGTAGTAAAATTCGATTTTTGAGCGTCTTGGTCACATTTTGCCCCCTTTCCCCCCAAACAATGTTGATTTTTCTATTTTTTCGACTACACAGACCACAGCGCCCACACAACATTGAATTGGGGGGCCGGGGGTATCAGAGAATTAAAGCTAGATGCAAATAAAATAGAACAAACGCTTAAGTGTCGAAAAGCGTCATTTCCAAAAAGTGTCTCAACTACTTTTGTCGCTCATTGTAGCTTGCTTAGAGAATAGACGGCTCGACGAGGAATCTGATGCAGTAGGTAGTAAATGCTGAATTAATGCCGTTGGAGTTTCAAACGTTTGAGGTTAGATTATTTTTGTAACTTACCCTGCGTGGACATCGTTCTCCTCAGTGCACTCTGCAACAATGTTTCCTTTCTCCGTTAATCCAATGATATTATAATCCTAACAAGGCAATAGTGTTATCTATCAGGAACAGTCAATATCAAAACAAAACTACACGATACAGATACGACTTTTCGTTGTCGATATGGACCCAGAAGTAAGTTATTTAGAGTGTTAATTTGTAAAAAAAAATTACTTTGTTAGTAGCAGAATGTGTATATCTGTCCAGTGAAGAGAAAAAGTATCTCGCTATTCTGTAAATTAGCTCTTCTCGCCTTTTCGCTACTTTGTTTCGGGATTTTTTTGTCCCCATTACTGTACTTATATTTTTACTGTACTTTGTTTTGTGTTTGTTTTTTTGATTAAAAGACCTCTGCGTTTCAATTTTATGAGTAGTGTTATTTCAATCAGTACTTGGAAGCCTGAAAAGAACTCATACAACTCTTTTCCAGCTCAGGAAAACTCGTTCAATGTAAACCTTTCTAATTGTGTATGAAAGTAAGTGGGTTTTTGACTAGAAAGTTCATCGTCTTAGAATAGATGTCTCCAAAATTTTATTTCCAATCTTACAAAGTGGTTCGTTGTTTGTGTGACTGGAGTAGATGTGGAGTAACCACTTTTCCTTTGTGTCTGATTACTCTGCACGTGTTAACGTTTTCGGGAACCATATTGCACCTAAACCTCTGAATATCCACATTTTACTCAAGCATCTCCTTTACCATTCTGATAGCCAGTCGAACTGCGAGGCTTAAATACTGATTCAAACTCTCTGATTCAAACTCTGTCGAGAAGCTAATCGACTAAAAATCGAGAGAATCATTAGAGCAGTTTACATTATCATTTTATACACGTGTTAACAACCTTTTTCGATCGCTGGACATTTTTGCTAACAAGACTTACCTTAGCGTTTTCCACGCTCGTTACT
Organism: Platygyra sinensis; assembly: GCA_019787425.1. Taxonomy (NCBI): domain Eukaryota; kingdom Metazoa; phylum Cnidaria; class Anthozoa; order Scleractinia; family Merulinidae; genus Platygyra; species Platygyra sinensis. The sequence goes on from JAHPZR010026844.1 coordinate 35,085, forward strand.
ATTCCACCATTTGCCACGAGACTCTTGTACAAATTCTGCGTTGTGGCCATTTCGAACTGTAAAAACAAAAAGATTCAGTGCGTTTTTCAAACAAATCAAACAATTCAAGAAGCGACGATCGTTACGCCACTTTTCAACACTGACTAATACAAATTTGGAGTTTTGTTTAAGTAGATGAATACGAGATGTATTCATTTTTTTGCCTGGAGAAAGCGAAGAGTGTTCATGCGATGTTTCGAGGCAAGAAGGTGGTTTGCAATTACATAAACTACCCCTCAAATTATCTTGAAACCCTGCAAACTATGGTATACTACATTAAAAGATTCCTATCGCTATTTAATAATGATTTTTCTGTAGTACCTTGCAGGGTGTTCCGTGATGCTTGGATCCTGTTTGATTTTTTAATTGCAAACAACACTCTGACCTGCGAAGATCCAGAAACACCAAACGCAACATGGTTTAGAAGAATAAATGGTTCTTGACAGCTATAATGCAGCTTAAGGTTTTCAGCAAGCAGCTCGATTTTGTAAATGCACATCAGTGAAAGAGGTAAGCCTTGTATATGTGTACAGGCGCCTCACTAGCCATAAGGGGTGGTTCTTGTAACCCTTGTTTATTGGTGGAACATCCTGTGCTTTCTGTGGGTTTAGACCCACACAAATATGCTTTGATACCACCACCAAACGAGAAACTATACATCCCAACATTGCCTTCATTTTGTCTTTCAGCGAGGTGTGCAAACTGGACCACGTGTAACGCATGAAGCAACAGACCTTAATATGAACCGAAACTTGAGTCTTTACTGCATGGACAGTGTCTTGGAAAGGGAAAAATAGGACTTACCGTCTTGTTCTGCTCCTAAGAAGACTATTGAACTTCCACTGCTCTCTACTTCATCACCTTTTTGCAGCATTAGTATTCTTTCCGATGATTGGACTCAACCACCTGGGCTTTCGTTTTCCTGAGGGTCATTTCCTGCGGTATCCTGTGGAATCCCGGGGAAAATGGCCCCAAGATGGCCACCGCGTCTCTATCAGATTGCTTCATTACCTCAGTTGCATAGATTGTATCTTACATGATGACTTTTTTTCTCTCAATCGCACCAGCTGATGTCAGTGCAGTTGCTCGTATCACGTTAGAGTTTTCTTGTGGTTCTAGCATGTTTTTCGACGAGAAAATGCTTCCGATAGCACTTTTCTTCGTTGAAAGCCACGTCCTTTGTCGTCTTTGTCCCTGATTGTCGTCTTTGTCCATTGTCGTCTTTGTCCATTGTCGTCTTTGTCCATTGTCGTCTTATCGTTTCCGGGCACGCAGCAACCCGAGCTTTTCAACAGAACGCAGTGCCATCAGAGTTGACAAAAACCCCTTGCAGTTGTCGCTGGACGAGTACTTACAGTCACAAAACGCCGCTTGTAGCATTCCTGGTCAGTTGAGAAAAATCAAATAATGAGGCAGCAAGCCTATTACTGCTGTGTTATTTCGGCTGTTCGTGGTCATCAGTGTACTGTCAGCACTCCAACCAAGCGCTCTTGCCATACCGTATGCTAGTTAAATTTGATGCGTGCCTGGGAAATTCCCTCAATTATGACATCATCCTTAAAATGAGGGTACTTTGTTCCTCATTTTCAGCGCCATAATTCAGCTTTTGTTTACCGCAGCGAATTCAAACGTTGAAGTTTAAAGAGAGAGACAGCTGAAAACTGAGTTGAGGCTGAAAACAAAAGTGCATTTAATCAAGTCTCTTATCTAAATGCGTCATCGTCAGGCCTAGGCGTGTTTCTCGCACAGGCGACTCCAACGCAATGAACCGTTGTGAAACACTCTCTTTAAAATCTGTTTGTTAATTTTAATAGAAGAAACAATTGATCTCAATCAATGTCAATCACTTGTTTGAGCAAGCATTTCACTAGTTGCTAAGGTGATGGCCTTTTGGTAAATTGCGTTTCTAGAAAGAAGGTACGAACTTAATTCATTCATAATTTTCCCTTTATAAATTCTTGACACATTTAGGAACCGACCAAAGGAATTTGATTGCGAGGTACATGATCCACATTCCATATCGTTTAAATACCAATTTACTTTCCTGTTTATGATTGTAAGCCTCTGTTCCCTTCCTATCTTGTTATTCCGCCTGCTAATCTTCAATAATGATTAACATTCAATTTCTCTTTACAATACGTATAGACTGCCAACAAGACGAATTATAAGAATAAATAAATTTATCAGCTACAGAGCAAATGTATGTTTATGTCACCAAGTGCTAAGGATAAGCACGATGAAGAGTTTAAGTATTTAAATATAAGCGACTCCGTCGACTGCACTCAGACCAGGCAAACTAAACTGTTTAATTAGTGAGTTTGGAATTTACATGCATTGTGAGAGAAGTTGGAGTTGAGCGGTTGTTAGATGAAGCGTTAAACACTTAACACTTCAAGCTTGAGCACGCTCGCATTTCATTACTGTTGCTACGTGCAAGCAAAATATATAATCTTATTCATCGATCTGAATTAAAAGACAAAGGAGAGCGGAACGGGAGAGCAAATATGGACGTAGATTAGTTAGTCCTTGACCCGATTACGTGGATTGAACAAAATGAAAATAAACTTTGATTTCTGAATGAAATAAATCTACTTTCCAAAATTAATGTGTCTGGGGGACAAGGTCGACTACCAGCCAAATGCAACTTTACTATAGCCCCTGTTGTCAAACGTTCAGTCCACTTAACAGAAAGTTTCCTGACCTGTGATCTAAGCCAGCAGACACAAAGCTTTTCAGTCCTCAGCTGATATTACACATTTCTGCTCTCAAG